>JARQOD010005395.1:17500-48266 GCA_033576555.1 Oophaga sylvatica
TGTTAAGTATATAATTCCACATTTGTTAATTCATAGTTTTGATGCCTTCAGTGTGAATGTACAATTTTCATAGTCATGAAAATACAGAAAATAGAATTAGACTTACCGGTAATTTGGTTTCTAGAAACCTTTCATGACAGCATAGGAGGTTGTCTCCATGCCCTAGTGGGGGACAGGAAGCACAAAGAGGTTAAAAGCCCCTCCCACCTCCCTCTCACCAGTAATTATAACATATACCATAGCACCGGTTACCTTAATATCCTCAGAATTATCCAAGAATATAGGGAGGGAAATAGCGCTGTCGTGGAAGGTTTCTAGAAACCGAATTACCGGTAAGTCTAATTCTATTTTCTCTAGCAACCTTCCACGACAGCATAGGAGGAATAACAACCTATACTGCACTAGGGTGGGAGGGGGGGACCACGGCCTGAAGCACTTTGCGGCCGAAAACTAAACCACTGTTGGACAAAAGGTCCAACCTGTAATGCTTAGTTAAAGTGTGAAGGACTAAATTAAGAAAGATCAAAATGAATGTTCCATTTTGTGTTTGTAACTCCATCTTGTCTTTATGAGATAAATTCTATACTAGGCAATAGTTTCTGGCTGTTATAAAGCCAAATAGTTTTTCTACTGGAGTAAAGGTCATGGGCTGTAATAAAAACTAGACTGCTCCAGTTTGGACAAGATATGAGACCTTGGGATGTATCACTGTAGAATACTTTGAGAAATGAGTATGTTATTGTTCTTTCCTATGTTACGTAGACATGACCATATATGTAGTTTCCTATTTT
Organism: Oophaga sylvatica; assembly: GCA_033576555.1. NCBI lineage: Eukaryota > Metazoa > Chordata > Amphibia > Anura > Dendrobatidae > Oophaga > Oophaga sylvatica. Next base: position 18,292 of record JARQOD010005395.1, read on the forward strand.
CTTGTATTCTTATAGGTTAATTTTCTTGTATTCTTATAGGTCAATTTTCTTGTATTTTCATTGGTTAAATGTTGTAGGTGTGGTTTTATACTATTGGTTGAAGTACAAGCTCACTAAATACTATAAAAGATGATGATGTAATACATGGGATAGGAATCTGTTTTGATTCTCCCAGACAGAAACACGTGTCTGTTTGGTTATTTATGTTGCTGGCAACGTTCTATGAATTAATTTGGAAATCACTAGGTCAACCGTGAAGGGTCACTTAGATCCTACCTTAACAAAGTATGAAGCGAAGACCAAGTTGCAGCCCTGCAGATCTGCTCGGAGGATGCACCTGCCCGTTCAGCCAAAGATACTGACGTAGACCGTGTTGAATAAGCTTTAATGTTAGTCGGGGGAGTCACACCCTGGGCCAGATATGCCTCGGAGATGGCCCTCTTAATCCAGTTTCCTATTGTATTTTTGGTCACTTTTCTACCTTTATTTCTGCCCGATGAATGGATGAACAAGTTCTGATCTATTCTCCAGGTTTTAGTAAGGCTCAAGTAATGCAAGACTATCCGCCTTACATCCAGCGTATGGAATTCTTCCTCTCTAGGATTTGCTGGGTTTTGGCAAAAGGAGGATAGAGTAATTTTCTGAGATCTGTGGAAGTCAGACACCACTTTTGGTAAGAAATATGGATCCAGGGAAAAAACTATGGAATCGTCTCTGACAGTCAGATATGGTTCTCTAACCGATAGGGCCTGTAGTTCCCCTATTCGTCTTGCTGATGTGATTACAATGAGAAAGGCAACTTTACATGGAATAAGCTGTAGGGAACATTCTGCCAGGGTTCAAAGGGGGCTTTGTAAGCCCTTTAAGAACAATATTCAGATCCCACGGAGGAACCATAGGTTGTTTCTTTGGATGTAACTTGGTAGCCGAGGTCATAAACCTTTAGCAAAATCTTGATCAAACATTGAGCTTAAGGCCGCCACCTGCACCTTTAGGGTGCTAGGGCTGAGACCTAATTCAAGTCCCTTCTGTAAAACGTCCAGAATATGAGAAACATTAGGGTGTGCTGGGTCAGGAGGAACCGGAAGACACCATGAAGAAAACTTTTTCCATATTTTATTGTATATGGCGTTGGTGACTGGTTTCCTTGAACCCTGTAGGGTAGCGATTACTGCATCTGAAAGACCTTTACTTTTTAGTATTTGGGCCTCAGTAACCAGGCAGCCAATTTTAATCCCTGAAGATTCGGGTGACGTAGAGGGCCCTGTAGTAGATCGGTCTCTAGAGGCAAGAGGACTGGACCGTCTACCTGGAGTTCTCTTATCAGAGCGAACCAGCTCCTTTTCGGCCACATTGGGGCCTCTAATATAGCAGGGGTTCGATCTTCTCTGATCTTCCGCAGGGTCATTGCCAGGATAGGAATTGGGGGAAAGACATAAGCCAGTCTGAAGGTCCATTTGTGGGCAAAGGCATCTACTCCCAGAGATTTGTTTCTGGGGTTCAGGGAAAAAAAAACTTCTTCTCCTTGGCATTTTGACCAGACGCTAGGAGATCCACCTCTGGAAGACCCCATCTGTACACAAGTGTCTGGAAAGCTGTCGTATTCAGACTCCATTCGCCCGGCTGCATCTCGTGTCTGCTTAGGAAGTCTGCCTGACGATTGGAACTTCCCTTCAGGTGGTTCGCTGATAATGAGACGAGGTGTTTCTCGGCCCAAAAAAATATTTTCTCTGAAACTCTTTTCAGACTGCTGAACTTCGTGCCCCCTTGGTGTTTTAGGTGGGCTACCGTAGTATTGTCGGAATACACCTTGACATGACGACCTTGGACCTGGTCTACTGCCGCTAATAGGGCTTTTTCTACGGCTTTTAATTCCCTGAGGTTGGAAGACCTTGCACTCATCTCTTGACTCCATAAGCCCTGGTATGGGACCCGGTCCACCATAGCTCCCCAGCCTTTTTGCTGGCGTCCGTAGTCACCGAAACAAGAGGGGACTGCACCCAGTTCACACCTTTGCCCAGATTCTTGGGATTTAACCACCATAAACAGGGATGTCCTGACTCTTCCTGTGGTGAGCACTTTCCTGTTCAAAGAATGGTGGTCACCGTTCCAATTCCCAAGTATGTGGGATTGAAGCAATCTGGAATGGGCTTGTGCCCAAGACTTTGAGGACCCAACGGCAGCTGGAAATCAACTGCCAAGCGTGTAGGAAATTCGAGAGCCTCCCCCCATGGAGTCGGAGTCATTTCTCCTGTGGTTGCTGCCGGGGAACAAGGATGTTCCTACCCCTTCCCTTCGCATAGCTCCACCTCCCCGTCTTTCCTTTGCCCTTTGTCTGAAGGGCTTGAAAAAAATCACTTCCTAGAGGTCTTCTGCTCCGGAAGGGCTTTCTTTTTATCAGTGGCTCTTTCCAGGATCTCGTCTAGAGCTGGGCCGAAGACGAGTTCACCTTTAAAGGGTATGGAGCAAAGTCTAATTTTAGACGTAACATCCCTGCTCCACATTTTTAGCCATAGGGCTCGCCTGGCAGAGTTAGACTGTGCCAGTGTTCTGGCGGAGGTACGAATTGTCTCCATAGAGACGTCCGCCAGATATCCTGTGGCTCTTTGGAGGATGGGAAGTGAGTCGAGGAGCTCGCCCCTTGAAGTACCCTGAGAAATATGATTCTCTAGCTCCTCCAGCCATCTAAAAAGGGATCTTGAGACACAAGTAGAGGCGATAGCAGATTTTAGAGCAGTGGCCGAGGTTTCCTAGGCCTTCCTCAGAAGACTCTATTTTACGGTCCATCGGGTCTTTCAATTGTGACACGTCCTCAAATGGGAGGATAGTCTTTAACTACCCGACTCACTTGAACATATACTTTGGGTATATCTAGATTAAAGGTATCATCTTCCAGTGGGCACCTGTGTTTCAATTCAGAAGGGGAGGAACAGCGCTTCTCTGGGTTCTCCCATTCCTGCGAGATCATATCCCGAATGGTTTTGTGTACCGGGAACCCTGTTTGCTTAGACGCCTCTAGCCCACCAAACATTTTATCCTGGGCCGACTGAGAAACATGCTCTTCTTCCAACCCCATAGAGGCCCGAACCGCACTGACCAGCTCTTCCACATATTCTGAGGAAAAAATATATCTTCTGACCTCCGTGTTTCTAAGGCCCACTGATTTCTCCCACCTTTCTGAGCCTGAATCATATGACTCCTCTGACTCGGACCCTGAATCCAATTGAAGCCTACGCTTTATTTTGAGCGGAGGCCCTAGCGATGAGGCTGAAGGCGGCGGAGGTGGGGCAAGAGCAGCTAGTGAAGACTGAACCTCCTGCTTGACTAAGCTACGAATCTCGTCAATCAGGGAGGGGTGCTCTGATTACACTATCTGTGCACGCCTGACACAGCTTTTTCTTCCAAGACGCAGAGAGTCTTTTGCTGCAGATTCCGCATTTAGCAGGTTTAGTGGTGCTTTTATGGAAAGGCTTGTCTTCCTATAAGATAAGAGATCCTTCCCTGCTTACCACCGTTAGGACCCCCCCCATTACACTCATTGTGGCTGGGGCTGCACTGGGCTCTGCAGATGCAGGGCAGGAAGCATTGTCCATACTGACAGAGGATCTCTCGCCTTACCTGTCGGCGTCTTCTGGCGGTTTATGAAGGAATAAACCCGCCCCCAGCGATATCAGGATTTCCCCTCCCCCTTCTCCAAGGTCCGGAGCAGGCCCATGATTCGGACGAGCTGTGTGTGCCAGCAGATGGTTGGCGCGGCCCGAAAAAGCCGCCGGGAGCTGCCTGCGCACCACAGGAACGCAAACAGGAAGTGACCTCTCACCGGAGGATCCACTTCCGGGACGCCGTCGCCACACGCACACAGGGGAGAAGGAGGAGGCCGGAGGCCTCTGGCCAGGGATCACTGGCTCGCCTTACCCCCAGAAGAGACGCAGGTGGGCCAGGCCGATCCCGAAGTCCCGCAGGAAGACGGGAACAGCACCGAGGAGGGAGGGCAAAGCCGACCGACCACCGCTGGCCGGCATCAGGATTTCACGTAGCTGCAGCAGCCGGCCACACAGCATACTGATAACCTCTCCCTGCCCCAAGGGGGACAGGAAAAACACTGGTGAGGGAGGTGGGAGGGGCTTTTTAACCTCTCTTGTGCTGTCGTCGAAGGTTGCTAGAGAAAAATCTTTAAATGAGAAGGTGTGTCCAAACTTTTGGTCTATACTGTTTATATATGTACAGTACAGACCAAAAGTCTGGACACACCTTCTCATTTAAAGATTTTTCTGTATTTTCATGACTATGAAAATTGTACATTCACACTGAAGGCATCAAAACTATGAATTAACAACTGTGGAATTATACTGTCATGGCCAAAAGTTTTGAGAATGACACAAATATTATATTTTCACATGATCTGCTGCCCTCTGGTTTTTATGTGTGTTTGACAGATGTTTTTATCACAGACAGAAATATAATAATAGTAAACATATGAGTAATAAAAGCTTATATTGACAGTTAGAATGAGTTAATGCAGCAAGTCAATATTTACAGTGTTGACCCTTCTTCTTCAGGACCTCTGCAATTCTCCCTGGCATGCTCTCAATCAACTTCTGGACCAAATCCTGACTGATAGCAGTCCATTCTTGCACAATCAATGCTTTCATTTTGTCAGAATTTTTAGGTTTTTGTTTGTCCACCCGTCTCTTGATGATTGACCACAAGTTCTCAATGGGATTAAGATCTGGGGAGTTTCCAGGCCATGGACCCAAAATCTCTATGTTTTGTTCCCTGAGCCATTTAGTGATCACCTTTGCTTTATGGCAAGGTGCTCCATCATGCTGGAAAAGGCATTGTTGATCGCCAAACTGCTCTTGGAGGGTTGGGAGAAGTTGCTCTTGGAGGACATTCTGGTACCATTCTTTATTCATGGCTGTGTTTTTAAGCAAGACTGTGAGAGAGCCGATTCCCTTGGCTGAGAAGCAACCCCACACATGAAAGGTTTCAGGATGCTTAACAGTTGGCATGAGACAAGATTGGTGGTAGCGCTCACCTTGTCTTCTCCGAATGAGGCGTTTTCCTGATGTCCCAAACAATCGAAAAGGGGATTCATCAAGAAAATAACTTTACCCCAGTCCTCAGCAGTCCACTGCCTGTACCTTTTGCAGAATATCAGTCTGTCCATGATGTTTTTTCTGGAGAGAAGTGGCTTCTTTGCTGCCCTCCTTGAGTCCAGGCCTTGCTCCAAGAGTCTCCGCCTCACAGTGCGTGCAGATGCACTCACACCTGCCTGCTGCCATTCCTGAGCAAGCTCTGCACTGCTGGTAGCCCGATCCCGCAGCTGAAACACTTTTAAGAGACGGTCCTGGCGCTTGCTGGTCTTTCTTGGGCGCCCTGGAGCCTTTTTGGCAACAATTGAACCTCTCTCCTTGAAGTTCTTGATGATGCGATAGATTGTTGACTGAGGTGCAATCTTTCTAGCTGCGATACTCTTCCGTTAGGCCATTTTTGTGCATTGCAATGATGACTGCACGTGTTTCTTTAGAGATAACCATGGTTAACAGAAGAGAAACAATGATGCCAAGCACCAGCCTCCTTTTAAAGTGTCCAGTGGTGTCATTCTTACTTAATCATGACAGATTGATCTCCAGCCATGTCCTCATCAACACCCACACCTGTGTTACTGGAGCAATCACTGAAAAGAGGTTAGCTGGTCCTTTTAAGGCAGGGCTGCAATGATGTTGAAATGTGTTTTGTGAGATAAAGTTCATTTTCTAGCCAAATATTGACTTTGCAAGTAATTGCTGTTAAGCTGATCACTCTTTATAACATTCTGGAGTATATGCAAATTGCCATTAGAAAAAGTGAAGCAGTAGACTTTGTAAAAATTAATATTTGTGTCATTCTCAAAACTTTTGGCCATGACTGTACATTACACTTTACAAAAAAGTGTGTAACAACTGAAATTATGTCTTATATTCTAGGTTTTTCAAAGTAGCCACCTTTTGCTTTGATGACTGCTTTGCACACTCTTGGCATTCTCTTGATGAGCTTCAAGAGGTAGTCACCGGGAATGGTTTTCACTTCACAGGTGTGCCCTGTCAGGTTTAATAAGTGGATAAATGGGGCTGGGACCATCAGTTGTGTTGTGCAGAAGTCTGGTGGATACACAGCTGATAGTCCTACTGAACAGACTGTTAGAATTTGTATTATGGCAAGAAAAAAGCAGCTAAGTAAAGAAAAACGAGTGGCCATCATTACTTTAAGAAATGAAGGTCAGTCAGTCCGAAAAATTGGGAAAACTTTGAAAGTGTCCCCAAGTGCAGTTGCAAAAACCATCAAGCGCTACAAAGAAACTGGTTCACATGAGGACCGCCCCAGAAGACCAAGAGTCACCTCTGCTTCTGAGGATAAGTCTATCCGAGTCACCAGCCTCAGAAATCGCAGGTTTACAGCAGCTCAGATTAGAGAACAGGTCAATGCCACACAGTTCTAGCAGCAGACACATCTCTACGACAACTGTTAAGAGGAGACTTTGTGCAGCAGGCCTTCATGGTAAAATAGCTGCTAGGAAACCACTGCTAAGGACAGGCAACAAGCAGAAGAGACTTGTTTGGGCTAAAGAACACAAGGAATGGACATTAGACCAGTGGAAATCTGTGCTTTGGTCTGATGAGTCCAAATTTGAGATCTTTGGTTCCAACCACCGTGTCTTTGTGCGACGCAGAAAAGGTGAACGGATGGACTCTCCATGCCTGGTTCCCACCGTGAAGCATGGAGGAGGTGGTGTGATGGTGTGGGGGTGCTTTTCTGGTGACACTGTTGGGTATTTATTCAAAATTGAAGGCATACTGAACCAGCATGGCTACCACAGCATCTTGCAGCAGCATGCTATTCCATCCGGTTTGAGTTTAGTTGGACCATCATTTATTTTTCAACAGGACAATGACCCCAAACACACCTCCAGACTGTGTAAGGGCTATTAGACCAAGAAGGAGAGTGATGGGGTGCTACGCCAGATGACCTGGCCTCCACAGTCACCAGACCTGAACCCAATCGAGATGGTTTGGGGTGAGCTGGACCGCAGAGTGAAGGCAAAAGGGCCAACAAGTGCTCAGCATCTCTGGGAACTCCTTCAAGACTGTTGGAAGACCACTTCCGGTGACTACCTTTTGAAGCTCATCAAGAGAATGCCAGGAGTGTGCAAAGCAGTCATCAAAGCAAAAGGTGGCTACTTTGAAGAACCTAGAATATAAGAAAATATTTTCAGTTGTTTCACACTTTTTTGTAAAGTGTAATGTATAATACCACATGTGATAATTCATAGTTTTGATGCCTTCAGTGTGAATGTACAATTTTCATAGTCATGAAAATACAGAAAAATCTTTGAATGAGAAGGTGTGTCCAAACTTTTGGTCTGTACTGTGTGTGTGTGTGTGTGTGTGTATATTATATATATATATATATATATATATATATATATATATATATATATATATATATATAATATATATATATATATACACATACATATACACACACACACATATACATACACACACACACACACACAGACACACACAGTAGGAAAAACGTAAAGTGTGCAATTTCAATGTATATAATACATGCTTGGATAACAGACTCAAAACTTCCGGCTCAAGAGCCTCCTGTTGAGCAGGGGAATTTAAGAGAGGTCAATATAGAGGAATCCGGGGGAATTTGAAGTAATTCCAGCTTCAGATCCGATGATATTAGGCTCAGAGTCCAGGGATTAGAAGTAATCTCTCCCCATTTTTGGCAAAAGAATCTTAACCTGCCACCCACAGGAGGGTCAGGGTTAATGGAACTTGTTTCCGCTCTTGGAAGAAGATCCACTAAATAGGGCACCTTTTGCTTGGTTTCCCTAGTCTCCCACCAATCCTGCTTTTTAAAGGACCACCTCTTGGCGAATGGCTGCTTCTTGAAGACCCTCCTGTAGGAAGGAAAAAATTGGTTAGGGAACCCCTTCTTTCTCTCTCCCATCTTAGTGAGGATCTCATTGAGTACCTTGCCAAACAGGTACTCACCCTGGCATGGAAATGGGCAAAACTTCAACTTTGATTGTGCATCATCCTTCTAGCCCTTCAACCATAAGGCACGGCGAGCAGAATTTGCAAGACCAGCTGACCTAGCCGCCAGGCATAGGGAGTCCGCAGAGGCATTCGCTAGATATGCAGTAGCTCCCCTAATCAATGGAATAGAAGACAATTTCTCTCTAAAAACTCCCTTCCTGATCAACCCAGACCAACATTGATCTTGCTGTACACGTGCCAGATATAGCCAGTCTAAAGACCACATGATCTTTTAAGAAGCGTTTCTGCTTTGCGGTCTAGAAGGTCAGATAGAAACCCAGAGTCTTCTAAAGGTAGGGCAGACCGTTTCAATGTTGAAGACACTGCAGCATCCACTTTGGGAACTTGGGACCAGGGGACCAAATCTTCATCATCACAGAGATACCTCCTCTTGGAAGCTGAAGGGAGGAACCCCTTGCTGCCCCTGCTTCTCCCACTCCCTCCTGACCAAGTCTTTCACTGCTGTGATCACTGGAAATCTCCACCTCTTTTTTTGCGAGAGACCTGCAAACATGATCTCCTGGGTAGTTCTAGCCTCCTATGTATCCGAAATCCCCATGGTACTTCTAACCGATTTTACCAGGTTATCAATGTTCTCTATGGGGAAAAGGATCGCCCATCCCCATCTGATGATGATGTTGAATGAGAAGAGCCAGCGGACCAAACCCAGTCACTATCAGAAGAGTGGCTAGTGACAGGGGTAACCCTCTTAGTTCTGCCTGAACAATGTAGGGACCGGAGTTCCTCCCGAATATCAGTATACCTGAAGGACAATCCCTCCTCTAGAGGCTGATATGCTTTCGACACAGTCTCTTAACATAGGTGTCAGGAAGGGGCTGCGAGCACAAGGCACATTCTCTGTATTTAGTCTTTCTAGCTTTTTTAACCTAAAAAGGGCATACAGGAAGGAGGGGTAATCAGCTTAATAGGCAGAGCCATGTAGCAGTCACCCGGTGAAGCTAGTCAGTGTGGTACTGGAGGTGGAGGCACAGCATGAGTTGTAGGCTGCACAGATTTCTTGCTTCGTACACTCTTTTCAATGGAGTCGCCCTCCTGGGAGCGCCCACTGCTGCTCTTGTACTTGTTGTGAATCTGCACTTCCACCACCTGTGGGTGCACCTCGGAATCTCCTGGAGAGGACATCTTTGGGGCACATCAGCAGCAGGACGCCGCCGGATTTTATAGATACCACGTTAATTCACCTCTCCATGCTTGAGACACCTACCCGGCCCCCCGGAAGTGAATCCTAGGCACTTCTGGGTCAGAAGCGCTTACTGGCCATTGCGCATGCGCGGGGCCTGAAACCCGGAAGCACAGTCCGACGGAGGAGCAGGACAGCTGAAGCCCGCACCCCGCTCCCCCCAGGATGAGTGCCGGCTGTTTCTAACCGCACCACACTCCCACGTGAGCCAGGGTGGCCCCTCTCGGACTCTGGCCTCATGCCATCCACCGCCAGACGAGGATAGAGGGGGGGGGGGGAAGAAACAGGCAGGGCCCCCTCGACGCTGCTTCTGGAGCCGCAGACCCTGCCGTTCCCACAGACACCGCACAGGCGGCTGCAAGAAAGGTCCAGGTAACTCTGCAGGTTCCTATGGGCGGATCCCCTCTCAGTGGGTGCTGTCGTGGTGAAAAGAAAATGGAGGCCTACGACATTTTTAACAGATTTTTAGAAGTGTTAGAGCTCACAGAAATATACTCCACACTACGGAATAGTGTATGGCTGAGAAATGTAGCCCAGGAAAATGTTTAAATTTTTTGTGTTTCCTGTCCCTATAAGGATAAGAAGCACAACCTCCATGCTGCTATCAGGAGGGACGTCCTGGAAAATGCAGCTATATATTTGCCAACGGACTGCAGAGGTCTATTTCCTGTGTACAGAGTGTATTCCGTCACGCTCCCCGCTCCTGCGACTCTCTCCCTCGGCTACGTGCAGATTGTATGTGAAACAGACAATTAGCCCTTAGAGGGGTCTCAGTGTGACGGCTCAGATTCAGCACCAGTATCATCACTACGGGCCCCCGATTCATTATACGGTGCACACACAGACATGGGCAGGTACTCTCTCCCTCCAATAAGTTATGTTTCGGTAGCTGAGGACAGGAACAACAGCAGGGCAGCCGAACACCTGAGATGTTGGTAACTGATGGGTTGCAGATTCCTAAACTAACGACAACTAGAGGTAGCCGTGGAGCGTTCCTACATTGATCCTAGATGCCTCGTCACAGCCTGAGAGATAACTACACCTAAAGGCAGAAAGATGAAAGCTATCTGCCCCGGAACAGATCCCCAAAGAAAATAGGAAGCCCCCAAACATATAATGGCGGTTAGACAAGATGAAAATACAAACATAGGCAGAAAATAAACTGAGCAAACGCTGGGGCCACAAGCTGACTAAATAGGATAGGACAGGAGAGATTACTTTCTGCAACCCAGAAAACCCTACAAAAATCCAACAATTCTGATTACAAAAATACTGAGATCACACGATCTCGCCCCCCACTAAATCAGATCTCAGTGTGTACAAAAACCAAGCCGCAGCCGCTGAAAAAACAGGAAAAAGCAAATGAGCAAATAACAGTGGCTGCTGAAAAACTGTGAGGAGCTCAGGCCCCAGGAGGGGACCTGGCTGACCTCCACAAAAGTGCAGAAAACAATGCAAAAAGCAAGCACAAAAAGAAAAGCAAAAAATATCTTATCTGAAAGCAGGAGATGCAGGCAGGACTCCAGCAAACTTCCAAATGAACCAGGAACCACAATTGAGACAAGAACAATTGATCACCGGCAACCATCATGGGAGGGAACCTCCCTTATATCAGACCAGTCCGTGATTCCAGATTGCCACTACTCGCTGAAAGGCTCAGTACTGTCTGTAACCACCAGAGGGAGCCTCTGCTCAGAAACCATCTCTAGCACATTCATAACAGTACCCCCCCCTTGAGGAGGGGTCACCGAACTCTCACTTGTGCAACCAGGCCGATCAGGATGAGCTCGGTGAAAGGCAATGATCAGTCTCCTAGCATGGATGTCCGAAGCAAACACCCAAGAATTGTCCTCCTGACCATAACCTCTCCACTTAACCAAATACTGGAGTTTCTGTCTAGAAAAACGAGAATCCAATATTTTCTCAACCACATACTCCAGATTGCCCTCAACCAAAACAGGGTCAGGAGGCGCAGCCATAGGAACCACTGGCTCGACAAACCTCTTCAATAAGGACTTGTGGAACACGTTATGGATCTTAAATGTCCCTGGAAGAAGCAAACGGAAGGAAACAGGATTAAGAATCTCCATGATCTTATAAGGTCCAATGAACCTGGGCTTAAACTTTGGAGATGCAACCCTCATAGGGATATTTCTTGAGGACAACCAAACCAAGTCCCCCATTTTAAACCGAGGACCATCAGTCCAATGCCGGTTGGCAAACCGATGGGCCCTCTCCTGAGAGAGAGACAACCTCTCCACTACCTGGTCCCAAATCTGCTGCATTCGCTCCACAACAGAGTCAACACCCGGACAGACCGAATCCTCCGCCTGTCCCGAAGAAAATCGAGGGTGAAACCCAAAATTGCAGAAAAATGGAGACATCAAGGTGGCAGAGCTAGCCCTATTATTAAGAGCAAACTCAGCCAAAGGCAAAAAAGAGACCCAGTCATCTTGATCAGCAGACACAAAACATCTCAAATAAGTCTCCAAGGTCTGGTTTGTTCTCTCGGTTTGTCCATTGGTCTGAGGATGAAAAGCAGAGGAGAAAGATAATTGAACACCAAGTTTAGAACAAAATGTCCTCCAAAATCTGGAAACAAACTGGACTCCTCTGTCAGACACAATGTTCTCAGGAATGCCGTGTAACCGAACCACGTGCTGAAGGAACAAAGGCACCAATTCGGAGGAGGAAGGTAACTTAGGTAATGGCACAAGATGTATCATCTTGGAAAACCTATCACAGATTACCCAGATAACGGTCATTCTCTGAGAGACAGGGAGGTCGGAAATAAAATCCATAGAGATATGGGTCCATGGCCTCTTGGGCACAGGTAATGGCATTAACAAACCACTAGAGAGAGAGCAAAGCTTGGTGCGAGAGCAAGTCCCACAGGACTGCACAAATTCCCTGACGTCACGAGACAGAGTAGGCCACCAAAAGGACCGACTCACCAAGTCTCTGGTACCAAAAATCCCGGGATGACCAGCCAACGCGGAACAATGAATCTCAGACATCACACTCTTCTTCCACTGGTCTGGGACAAACAATTTCCCAATAGGGCAACGCTCAGGTTTATCCTCCTGACACCCTTCCAAGGCCAGTCTCAAATTGGGCGAGATGGCGGAAAGAACTACACCCTCTTTCAAAATAACAGTAGGATCAGATAACTCAGGAGAGTCCGCAAAGAAACTCCTCGAGAGGGCATCCGCCTTAACATTCTTAGTGCCAGGAAGAAAAGAAACCAAAAAATTAAAACGTGTGAAAAACAAGGCCCACCTGGCCTGTCTAGGATTAAGTCGCTTGGCTGATTCCAGATAAACCAGATTCTTATGGTCCGTGAGGACCACCACCTGATGTTTGGCTCCTTACAGCCAATGTCTCCACTCTTCAAAGGCCCACTTCATGGCCAATAACTCCCGATTACCCACGTCATAATTACGTTCAGTTGGAGAAAATTTTTGAGAGAAAAAGGCACAAGGGTTACTCTTAGAGGTCTCTGGATCTCTTTGGGACAAAAAACGGCACCTGCCCCAATTTCAGAGGCATCAACCTCCACCTGAAACGGTAGAGAAACATCAGGCTGCGTAGAACAGGAGCAGAAGTGAATCTCTGCTTAAGTTCCTGAAACGCAGAGACTGCCTCAGGAGGCCAATTCACCACATCAGAACCCTTTTTGGTCAAATCAGTCAATGGTTTAACAATACCGGAGAAATTACCAATAAATTTACGATAAAAGTTGGCAAAACCCAAAAATCTCTGAAGAGCCTTTAATGAAGTAGGTTGGACCCAATCACAGATGGCCTGAACCTTGACTGGGTCCATTTCAATAACAGACGGAGACAAAATGAATCCCAGAAATGAGACCTTCTGTACGCCAAAAAGACACTTTGATCCCTTCACATACAGTGCATTCTCTCACAAAATCTGGAACACAGTCCGAACATGTTTCACATGAGAGTCCCAGTCATTGGAAAAATCAAGATATCATCCAAATAAACAATCAGAAATGTATCCACAAAATCCCTGAAAATATCATTCATGAAGGATTGGAAGACAGAAGGAGCATTAGTGAGCCCAAAGGGCATCACTAGATACTCAAAATGCCCCTCTGGGGTATTAAACGCCGTCTTCCATTCATCCCCGTGCTTAATGCGAATAAGGTTATACGTCCCCCTGAGGTCAAGCTTGGTAAACCAACTAGCACTTTTCACCCTGGAATACAGGTCAGAAATCAAGGGTAACGGATATTGATACTTCACAGTGATCTTATTCAAGAGACGATAATCAATACACGGCCTCAATGAACCATCCTTTTTGGCCACAAAGAAAAAACCGGCACCCAAGGGTGAAGAGGATGGTCTGATATGACCCTTCTCCAATGACTCCTTGATATAAGATCGCATAGCATCATGTTCAGGTACAAACAAGTTAAAAAGGCGACCTTTAGGAAATTTACCACCAGGCACTAATTCAATAGCGCAATCGTAGCTCCTGTCAGGAGGTAAGGATGCAGATTTACTTTCACTAAATACATCCGAAAAATCAGTCAAAAAGTCAGGAACATCCTGAGACTGGGGAGAGGCAGAAAAAACAGGAGTGTCGGCATTAACACATTGGCAGCCCCAACTGGTCACAGACACAGATTTCCAATCCAAAACAGGATTATGAGACTGTAACCAAGGGAAACCCAGTACAATAATGTCATGCAGATTATGCAGCACCAGAAATTTGCAACTCTCCTGATGATCTGGTTCAACCCTCATTATCACCTGAGTAGAAAACTGGAGTTTATTCTCCGCCAAAGGGGTAGAATCAATGCCCAGTAGGGGAATAGACTTCCGCAGGGGTATCATGGGAAACCCACAACGTTTGGCAAAGTCAAAATCCATCAGGTTAATAGCTGCTCCTGAATCAACAAAAGCTTCAGCAGAAAATGTGGACAGGGAGCAAATCAGGGTAACAGTCAACAGAAATTTAGTCTGAACACTACCCAAAACAACTGAGCGTGCAAAACGTCTTCCCCGCTTAGGGCAGACTGAAATAGCATGAGAGGCGTCACCACAGTAGAAACATAACCCATTGCGTTTTCGAAACTCATGACGCTGTGCCCCAGAAGCCACTCTATCACACTGCATGGGCTCAGGAGCTGGCTCACAAGGCAACACTATCTCACGCAAACGTCTGTCAATTTGAATCGCTAATGACATAGAATCATTGAGACCAGAGGGAGAAGGGAAACCCACCATAACATCTTTTACATTCTCTGACAAACCCCTTCCGAAAAAGGGCTGCCAAAGCATCATCATTCCATTTGGTCAGGACTGCCCACTTTTGGAATTTCTGACAGTGCAACTCAGCGTCAAGACCCTGATTTAATGCCAACAAGTTTTTTTCAGCTTGATCAGTGACATTAGGTTCATCGTACAATAACCCCAGAGCCAGAAAAAATGCATCAATATCATTCAAAACAGGATCCCCAGGTCTCAGGGAAAAAGCCCAATCCTGAGGATCGCCGCGCAGGAGAGAGATGACAATTTGAACCTCCAGTGCTGCGTTCCCTGAGGACTTAGGCTTTAAGGCAAAATACAACTTACAGTTATTTTTGAAATTCAGAAATTTAGCCCGATCCCCCCAAATAAATCTGGCATGGGGATCCTGGGTTCCACAACCGGCAACCCAGCAAGATAGGTAGCAATACTCCGAACCTCAGTGGCAAGCTGATCCACACGGCCAGACAACTGTGCAAACTCCATTGAGAGAAAAAAAAAATCCTCCTCAGCACCCAGAGAAAAAGAGGGAAAAAATGCAACAGACAGAAAAAAAAAAAAATCTCTGACAACTTCTTTTTTTTTTTTTTTCTTTCCACACTATTTTTCCCTTCTGTGAGTACCGTATAATTTTCAGTTATGGCCGGTGACACTGTTATGTTTCGGTAGCTGAGGAGGACAGGAACAATAGCAGGGCAGCCGAACACCTGAGATGTTGGTAACTGATGGGTTGCAGATTCCTAAACTAACGACACAACTAGAGGTGGCCGTGGAGCGTTCCTACGTTGATCTTAGACGCCTCGTCACAGCCAGAGAGATAACTACACCTAAAGGCAGAAAGATGAAAGCTATCTGCCCCGGAGCAGATCCCCAAAGAAAATAGGAAGCCCCCAAACATATAATGGCGGTTAGACAAGATGAAAATACAAACATAGGCAGAAAATAGACTGAGCAAACGCTGGGGTCACAAGCTGACTAAATAGGATAGGACAGGAGAGATTACTTTCTGAAACCCAGAAAACCCTACAAAAATCCAACAATTCTGATTACAAAAATACTGAGATCACACGATCTCGCCCCCCACTAAATCAGATCTCAGTGTGTACAAAAACCAAGCCGCAGCCGCTGAAAAAACAGGAAAAAGCAAATGAGAAAGTAACAGTGGCTGCAGAAAAACTGTGAGGAGCTCAGGCCCCAGGAGGGGACCTGGCTGACCTCCACAAAAGTGCAGAAAACAATGCAAAAAGCAAGCACAAAAAGAAAAGCAAAAAATATCTTATCTGAAAGCAGGAGATGCAGGCAAGACTCCAGCAAACTTCCAAATGAACCAAGAACCACAATTGAGACAAGAACAATTGATCACCGGCAACCATCATGGGAGGGAACCTCCCTTATATCAGACCAGTCCGTGATTCCAGATTGCCACTCCTCGCTGAAAGGTTCAGTACTGTCTGTAACCACCAGAGGGAGCCTCTGCTCAGAAACCATCTCTAGCACATTCATAACACCAATATGGAGTGTCACACAGCTAAGCAATGGCATCAGTGTGCCGAGTCAGGCGCCGCCTGACCTTTTATAACCCCTGATGATGTCACATAGCCAGCCAATCACAGTAATGCCACAACCAAGATGGCTACGTCATTACAGTAACTCACAGGCAATCCCCGCATGCTTACAGGCGCAAGAGATGCGGGGCGAGGCATCGAGTTTTACACAGAGCACCGCCCATTACTTGTCCACTAACAAGCACCGCGACACCCGAGTGACGGCCCAGCACGTTCGCTCACTCCTACCTGCAACCTCTCCTGCAGGTCAGCTTCGCTCTGCGCTCCATCTTCTGGGTCTTGGTTCAGTGGCTGATACTGGTATCCACTTTGTAGTTCTTCATCTTCTTCTTCCTCCCCACCACTCCACTCTATTGGGGGATCCTGCGGTTCCCCGAGATCCTCACTCTGGTTTGGCAAGATTCTCTCTGGACCCATTCTCTGCAAAAATACGAGTCATGTAAGCGAATAAGGAAAACACATAAGACAAGAAGAAAAAACGCCAGGAGAGCAAGGAGACAAAGAGAAGCCAAAGAACGGGAGCCGGGAACAGCAAAAAGCTATGCAGTAATAAACCGAGTAAGTAACCGAGCAGAGACAGGAGGGTCAGTGCAGAAATCAGCAACACAATAACCGAGCAGAGACAGAAGGGTCAGTGCATAAATCAGCAACGCAGTAACCGAGCAGAGACAGAAGGGTCAGTGCAGAAATCAGCAAAGCAGTAACCGAGCAGAGACAGGAGGGTCACTGCAGAAATCAGCAACACAGTAACCGAGCAAAGACAGAAGGGTCAGTGCAGAAATCAGCAACACAATAACCGAGCAGAGACAGGAGGGTCAGTGCAGAAATCAGCAACACAATAACCGAGCAGAGACAGGAGGGTCAGTGCAGAAATCAGCAACACAATAACCGAGCAGAGACAGGAGGGTCAGTGCAGAAATCAGCAACACAATAACCGAGCAGAGACAGGAGGGTCAGTGCAGAAATCAGCAAAGCAGTAACCGAGCAGAGACAGGACGGTCAGTGCAGAATTCAGCAACGCAATCACCGAGCAGAGACAGGAGGGTCAGTGCAAAATCAGCAACGCAGTAACCGAGCAGAGACAGAAGGGTCAGTGCAGAAATCAGCAACGCAGTAACCGAGCAGAGACAGGAGGGTCAGTGCAGAAATCAGCAACGCAGTAACTGAGCAGAGACAGAAGGGTCATGGCAGAAATCAGCAACACAATAACCGAGCAGAGACAGGAGGGTCAGTGCAGAAATCAGCAAAGCAGTAACCGAGCAGAGACAGGAGGGTCACTGCAGAAATCAGCAACACAGTAACCGAGCAAAGACAGAAGGGTCAGTGCAGAAATCAGCAACACACAATAACCGAGCAGAGACAGGAGGGTCAGTGCAGAAATCAGCAACACAATAACCGAGCAGAGACAGGAGGGTCAGTGCAGAAATCAGCAACACAGTAACCGAGCAGAGACAGAAGGGTCAGTGCAGAAATCAGCAACGCAGTAACAGAGCAGAGACCAGGAGGTCAGTGCAGAATTCAGCAACACAATAACCGAGCAGGGACAGGAGGGTCAGTGCAGAAATAAGCAACGCAATCACGAGCAGAGACAGGAGGGTCAGTGCAGAAATCAGCAACACAGTAACCGAGCAGAACAGGACGGTCAGTGCAGAAATCAGCAACGCAGTAACCGAGCAGAGACAGGACGGTCAGTGCAGAAATCAGCAACACAATAACCGAGCAGAGACAAAAGGGTCAGTGCAGAAATCAGCAACAAAGCAAACGAGCAGAGACAGGAGGGTCAATGCAGAAATCAGCAACACAGTAACCGAGCAAGACAGAAGGGTCAGTGCAGAAATCAGCAACACAGTAACCGGCAGAAACAGGAGGGTCAGTGCAGAAATCAGCAACGCAGTAACCGAGCAGAAGACAGGAGGGTCAGTGCAGAAATCAGCAAACGCAGTAACCGCGCAGAGACAGAGGGTCAGTGCAGAAATCAGCAACAATAACCGCAGCAGAGACAAGAGGGTCAGTGCAGAAATCAGCAACGCAGTAACCGAGCAGAGACAGAGGGTCAGTGCAGAAATCAGCAACGCAGTAACCGAGCAGAGACAGGAGGGTCAGTGCAGAAATCAGCAACGCAGTAACTGCGCAGAGACAGAAGGGTCCTGGCAGAAATCAGCAACCAGTAACCGAGCAGAGACAGAGGGTCAGTGCAGAAATCAGCAAAGCAGCTAACCGAGCAGAGACAGGAGGGTCATGCAGAAATCAGCAACACAGTAACCGAGCAAAGACAGAAGGGTCAGTGCAGAAATCAGCCAAACCAACAATAGACATCGCAGCTCAGAAGACAGGAGGGTCAGTGCAGAAATCAGCAACACAATAACCGAGCAGAGACAGAAGGGTCAGTGCAGAAATCAGCAAGCAGCATAACTGAGCAGAGACAGGAGGGTCAGTGCAGAAATCAGCAACGCAGTAACCGAGCAGAGACAGGAGGGTCAGTGCAGAAATCAGCAACCGATAACCGAGCAGAGACAGAGGGTCAGTGCAGAAATCAGCAACGCAGTAACTGAGCAGAGACAAAGAGGGTCAGTGCAGAAATCAGCAACTAGTAACCGAGCAGAGAAGCAAGGTCAGTGCAGAAATCAGCAACGCAGTAACCGAGCAGAGACAGGAGGTCAGTGCAGAAATCAGCAACACGTAACCGAGCAGAGACAGAAAGGGTCAGTGCAGAAATCAGCAACGCGTAACCGAGCAGAGACAGAAGGGTCAGTGCAGAAATCAGCAACCAGTAACCGAGCAGAGACAGAAGGGTCAGTGCAGAAATCAGCAACGAGTAACCGAGCAGAGACAGGAGGGTCAGTGCAGAAATCAGCAACGCAGTAACCGAGCAGAGACAGGAGGGTCAGTGCAGAAATCAGCAACGACAGTAACCGAGCAGAGACAGAGGGTCAGTGCAGAATATCAGCAACGACAATAACCGAGCAGAGACAGAGAGGGTCAGTGCAGAAATCAGCAACACAGTAACGAGCAGAGACAGAGGGTCAGTGCAGAAATCAGCAACGCAGTAACCGAGCAGAGACAGGAGGGTCAGTGCAGAAATCAGCAACGCAGTAACCGAGCAGAGACAGAAGGGTCATGCAGAAATCAGCAACGCAATAACCGAGCAGAGACAGGAGGGTCAGTGCAGAAATCAGCAACAGCAGTAACCGAGCAGAGACAGGAGGGTCAGTGCAGAAATCAGCAACGCAAGTAACCGAGCAGAGACAGAAGGGTCAGTGCAGAAATCAGCAACGCAGTAAACCGAGCAGAGACAGGAGGTCAGTGCAGAAATCAGCAAGCAGAACCGAGCAGAGACAGGAGGGTCAGTGCAGAAATCAGCAACGCAGTAACCGAGCAGAGACAGGAGGGTCAGTGCAGAAATCAGCAAGCAGTAACCGGCAGAGACAGGAGGGTCAGTGCAGAAATCAGCAACGCAGTAACCGAGAGACAGAGAGGTCAGTGCAGAAATCAGCAACGCAGTAACCGAGCAGAGACAGAGGGTCAGTGCAGAAATCAGCAACAGCAGTAACCGAGCAGAGACAGAGAGGGTCAGTGCAGAAATCAGCAACGCAGTAACCGAGCAGAGACAGGAGGGTCAGTGCAGAAATCAGCAAATCAGAAACCGAGCAGAGACAGGAGGGTCAGTGCAGAAATCAGCAACAGCAGTAACCGAGCAGAGACAGAGGGTCAGTGCAGAAATCAGCAACGCAGTAACCGAGCAGAGACAGAAGGGTCAGTGCAGAAATCAGCAACGCGGTAACCGAGCAGAGACAAAGGGTCAGTGCAGAAATCAGCAACGCAGTAACCGAGCAGAGACAGGAGGGTCAGTGCAGGAATCTAGCAACGCAGTAACCGAGCAGAGACAGGAGGGTCAGTGCAGAAATCAGCAACGAAGTAACCGAGCAGAGACAGAGGGTCAGTGCAGAAATCAGCAACGCGTAAACCGAGCAGAGACAGGAGGGTCAGTGCAGAAATCAGCAACACAGTAAACCGAGCAGAGACAGAGGGTCAGTGCAGAAATCAGCAACGACAGTAACCGAGCAGAGACAGAAGGGTCATGGCAGAAATCAGCAGCGCAGTAACCGAGCAGAGACAGGAGGGTCATGCAGAAATCAGCAACGCATAACCGAGCAGAGACAGGAGGGTCATGCAGAAATCAGCAGCCAGTAACCGAGCAGAGACAGAGGGTCAGTGCAGAAATCAGCAAACTCAGCAATAACCGAGCAGAGACAGGAGGGTCAGTGCAGAAATCAGCAACGCAGTAACCGAGCAGAGACAGGAGGGTCAGTGCAGAAATCAGCAACGCAGTAACTGAGCAGAGACAGGAGGGTCAGTGCAGAAATCAGCAACGCAGTAACCGAGCAGAGACAGGAGGGTCAGTGCAGAAATCAGCAACGCAGTAACCGAGCAGAGACAGGAGGGTCAGTGCAGAAATCAGCAACGCAGTAACTGAGCAGAGACAGAAGGGTCAGTGCAGAAATCAGCAACACAGTAACCGAGCAGAAACAGGAGGGTCAGTGCAGAAATCCGCAACGCAGTAACCGAGCAGAGACAGAAGGGTCAGTGCAGAATTCAGCATCGCAGTAATTGAGCAGAGAAAGAAGGGTCAGTGCATAAATCAGAGACACAACCCGAGATGGGGGAGGTCTATAGGGGGACAAAGACGTCGCCAGAGACAGGGGGAGGTCTATAGGGGGTAGAGACAACATTATAGCCAAGGGAGGTCTATAGGGGGGCAGAGACACCGCCAGAGACAGGGGAGGTCTACAGGGGAACAGAGACATGGGAAGTCTACAGGGGGACAGAGACACTGCCAGAGACAGGGGAGGTCTACAGGGGAACAGAGACATGGGAAGTCTACAGGGGGACAGAGACACTGCCAGAGACAGGGGAGGTCTACAGGGGAACAGAGACATGGGAAGTCTACAGGGGGACAGAGACACTGCCAGAGACAGGGGAGGGAGGTCTATAGGGAGAGCAGAGACACCACCGGAAACAGGGGAGGTCTCAGGAAGGGAGGGACAGACACCACCAGAGAGGGGAGGTCATGTACAGCTGCGAGCAGACAACTGTGGTCAGAGGGTTATCACATCGCTGGATGAGCATAAGGCATTTGATAGTGTGGAGTGGGGATATTTATGGCAGGTTCTACATCGTTTGGGTTTTGCTCCACAATTTATATCTTGGATTCAACTGTTGTAGGCGCAACCGTTAGCTGGAATCAGGGTGAATGGAGAGCTCTCACACCATAGATTTACATGGAGGAGCGGGACAGGGGCGTCCAATCTCACCTCGTTTGTTTGCTTTGGCTGTGGAACCGTTGGCCGACCATCAGAGACGGGGGAGGTCTATAGGGGAGCAGAGACACCATCAGAGACAGGGGGAGGTCTATAAGGGGAGCAGAGACACCATCAGAGACGGGGGAGGTCTATAGGGGGGCAGAGACACCATCAGAGACGGGGGAAGTCTATAGGGGAGCAGAGACACCATCAGAGACGGGGGAAGTCTATAGGGGAGCAGAGACACCATCAGAGACGGGGAAGTCTATAGGGGAGCAGAGACACCATCAGAGACGGGGGAAGTCTATAGGGGAGCAGAGACACCATCAGAGACGGGGGAAGTCTATAGGGGAGCAGAGACACCATCAGAGACGGGGGAAGTCTATAGGGGAGCAGAGACACCATCAGAGACGGGGAGGTCTATAGGGGGGCAGAGACACCATCAGAGACGTGGGAGGTCTATAGGGGAGCAGAGACACCATCAGAGACAGGGGGAGGTCTATAAGGGGAGCAGAGACACCATCAGAGACGGGGGAGGTCTATAGGGGGGCAGAGACACCATCAGAGACGGGGGAAGTCTATAGGGGAGCAGAGACACCATCAGAGACGGGGGAAGTCTATAGGGGAGCAGAGACACCATCAGAGACGGGGAGGTCTATAGGGGGGCAGAGACACTATCAGAGACGGGGGAGGTCTGTAGGGGAGCAGAGACACCATCAGAGACGGGGGGAGGTCTATAGGGGAGCACAGACACCATCAGAGACGGGGGAGGTCTATAGGGGGGCAGAGACACTATCAGAGACGGGGGAGGTCTATAGGGGAGCAGAGACACCATCAGAGACGGGGGAGGTCTATAGAGGGAGCAGAGACACCATCAGAGACGGGGGAGGTCTATAGGGGGAGCAGAGACACTATCAGAGACGGGGAGGTCTATAGGGGGAGCAGAGACACTATCAGAGACGGGGAGATCTATAGTGGAGCAGAGACACCATCAGAGACGGGGGAGGTCTATAGGGGAGCAGAGACACCATCAGAGACGGGGGAGGTCTATAGGGGAGCAGAGACACCATCAGAAACGGGGGAGGTCTATAGGGGAGCAGAGACACCATCAGAGACGGGGGGAGGTCTATAGGAGAGCAGAGACACCATCAGAGACGGGGGAGGTCTATAGGGGGGCAGAGACACTATCAGAGACGGGGAGGTCTATGAGGAGAGCAGAGACACCATCAGAGACGGGTGAGGTCTATAGGGGAGCAAAGAAACCATCAGAGACGGGGGAGGTCTATAGGGAGAGCAGAGACACCATCAGAAACGGGGGGGTCTATAGGGGGGCAGTGACACAATCAGAGACGAAGGAGGTCTATAGGGGGAGCAGAGACACCATTAGAGACGGGGGAGGTCTATAGGGGAGCAGAGACACCATCAGAGACGGGGGAGGTCTACAGGGGGAGCAGAGACACTATCAAAGAGGGGGGAGGACTATAGGGGGGCAGAGACACCATCAGAGACGGGGGAGGTCCATAGGGGGAGTGGGGACACCATCAGAGACACCATCAGAGACGGGCGATGTCTATAGGGGAGCAGAGACACCATCAGAGATGGGGGAGGCATATAGAGGGAGCAGAGACACCATCTGAGATGGGGAAGGTCTATAGGGGAGCAGAGACACCATCAGAGAAGGGGGAGGTCTATAGGGGAGCAGAGACACCATCAGAGATGGAGGAGGACTATAGGTTGGCAGAGACACCATCAGAGACGGGGGAGGTCTATAGTGAGAGCAGAGACACTATCAGAGACGGGGAGGTCTATAGGGGAGCAGAGACACCATCAGAGACGGGGAGGTCTATAGGGGAGCAGAGACACCATCAGAGACGGGGGAGGTCTATAGTGAGAGCAGAGACACTATCAGAGACGGGGGAGGTCTATAGGGGGCAGAGACACCATCAGAGACGGGGGAGGTCTATAGGGGTAGCAGAGACACCATCAGAGACGGGGAAGGTCTATAGGGGGAGCAGAGACACTATCAGAGACGGGGGAGGTCTATAGGGGGAGCAGAGACACAATCAGAGACGAAGGAGGTCTATAGGGGGAGCAGAGACACCATCAGAGACGGGGAGATCTATAGTGGAGCAGAGACACCATCAGAGACGGGGGAGGTCTATAGGGGGAGCAGAGACACCATCAGAGACGGGGTGGTCTATAGGGGAGCAGAGACACCATCAGAAACGGGGGGGTCTATAGGGGGAGCAGAGACACCATCAGAGACGGGGGAGGTCTATAGGGGGAGCAGAGACACGATCAGAGACGGGGAGGTCTATAGGGGAGCAGAGACACCATCAGAGACGGGGAGGTCTATAGGGGAGCAGAGACACCATCAGAGAGGGGGGAGGACTATAGGGGAGCAGAGACACCATCAGAGAGGGGGGAGGACTATAGGGGAGCAGAGACACTATCAGAGACGGGGGAGGTCTATAGGGGAGCAGAGACACCATCAGAGAGGGGGGAGGACTATAGGGGAGCAGAGACACCATCAGAGACGGGGGAGGTCTATAGGGGAGCAGAGACACCATCAGAGAGGGGGGAGGACTATAGGGGGGCAGAGACACCATCAGAGACGGGGGGAGGTCTATAGGGGAGCAGAGACACCATCAGAGACGGGGGAGGTCTATAGGGGAGCAGAGACACTATCAGAGACGGGGGAGGTCTATAGGGGAGCAGAGACACTATCAGAGACGGGGGGAGGTCTATAGGGGAGCAGAGACACCATCAGAGACGGGGGAGGTCTACAGGGGGAGCAGAGACACCATCAGAGACGGGGGAGGTCTATAGGGGAGCAGAGACACTATCAGAGACGGGGGAGGTCTATAGGGGAGCAGAGACACCATCAGAGACGGGGGAGGTCTATAGGGGGAGCAGAGACACCATCAGAGACGGGGGAGGTCTATAGGGGGAGCAGAGACACTATCAGAGAGGGGGGAGGTCTGTAGGGAGAGCAGAGACACTATCAGAGACGGGGGGGTCTGTAGGGGAGCAGAGACACCATCAGAGACGGGGGAGGTCTGTAGGGAGAGCAGAGGTACAAGTCACACTGAGTTTCGACTACCCGAGCTATGAGAAAGCACCAAAATCATGAAGAGCAGTTACCTCATTCACTTCCGGAAAAGAGTGTCAGAACTCAGCACTGAACGTTTACTTCCGGCACAGTGTGGCTTTATAGTGTATCACTTCCGGCATAGTGTGTCTTTTCAGCAGGGTCATATCCGGTAGAGTGTGGCGGAAGTGGAGGTGAAACAGTCCTGAGCTCCGGCTCGTGCGGTTCCTAGAGAGGTCAGGTGGGTTCAGGGACCCGTCGGGTCAGTGGGAGGGAAATGTCTACGGTCGAGTCAGGCGCTGTGCATCCAGCAACCGACTAATGACGCCTTCTACTTAGAGAGGGGGCACTGCTGATGTTCCTGGGGTCTTCTCTCTCTGTCCTCTCTGGGGATTGTTGGAGGAGGGGGGCACTGCTGATGTCCCTGGGGTCTTCTCTCTCTGTCCTCTCTGGGGATTGTTGTAGGAGGGGGGCACTGCTGATGTTCCTGGGGTCTTCTCTCTCTGTCCTCTCTGTGGATTGTTGTAGGAGGGGGGCACTGCTGATGTTCCTGGGGTCTTCTCTCTCTGTCCCCTCTGGGGATTGTTGGAGGAGGGGGGCACTGCTGATGTTCCTGGGGTCTTCTCTCTCTGTCCTCTCTGGGGATTGTTGGAGGAGGGGGGCACTGCTGATGTTCCTGGGGTCTTCTCTCTCTGTCCTCTCTGTGGATTGTTGTAGGAGGGGGGCACTGCTGATGTCCCTGGGTCTTCTCTCTCTGTCCCCTCTGGGATTGTTGGAGGAGGGGGGCACTTGCTGATGTTCCTGGGTCTTCTCTCTCTGTCCTCTCTGGGATTGTTGGAGGAGGGGGCACTGCTGATGTTCCTGGGGTCTTCTCTCTCTGTCCCCTCTGGGATTGTTGGAGGGGGGCACTGCTGATGTTCCTGGGGTCTTCTCTCTCGTCTCTCTCTGGGGATTGTTGGAGGAGGGGGCACTGCTGATGGTTCCTGGGGTCTTCTCTCTCTGTCCCCTCTGGGGATTGTTGGAGGGGGGGCACTGCTGATGTTCCTGGGGTCTTCTCTCTCTGTCCCTCTCTGGGGATTGTTGGAGGAGGGGGGCACTGCCTGATGTTCCTGGGTCTTCTCTCACTCCTGGGATTGTTGGAGGGGGGGCACTGCTGATTTCCTGGGGTCTTCTCTCTCTGTCCCCTCTGGGATTGTTGGGAGGGGGGGCACTGCTGATCTTCTGGGGTCTCCTCTGTCCCCTCTGGGGATTGTTGAGGAGGGGGGCACTGCTGATGTTTCCCGGGGTCTTCTCTTCTCTGTCCCTCTGTGGATTGTTTGGGGGAGGGGGGCACTGCTGATGTTCCTGGGGTCTTCTCGTCCCTCTGGGATTGTTGAGGAGGGGGGCACTGCTGATTTCCTGGGTCTTTCTCTCTGTCCCTCTGGGATTGTTGGAGGAGGGGGGCACTGCTGATCTTCCTGGGTCCTCTCTCTCGTCCGGGGATTGTGAGAGGGGCATGTAGTTCTGGTCTTCTCTCGTCCCTCGGATGTGGGAGGGGCAGCTGTGTCTGGTTCTCCTGTCCCTCGGATGTGAGAGGGCACGCTAGTTCTGGTTCTCTCCCTCTGGTTGGAGGGGCCTGCTGATTCTGGTCTCTCTCCCTGGGGATTGTTGGAGGGCACGCGATCTGGTCTTCTCCCTCCCGGATTGTGGAGGAGGGCCGGATCCGGGTCTCTCTCTCTGTCCCTCTGGGATTGTTGAGAGGGCACTGGATTCCTGGGGTCTTCTCTCTCTGTCCCTCTGGATTGTTGGAGGAGGGGCATGCTGATGTTCCTGGGGTCTTCTCTCTCTGTCCCCTCTGTGGATTGTTGGAGAGGGGGCACTGCTGATGTTCCTGGGGTCTTCTCTCTCTGTCCCCTCTGTGGATTGTTGGAGGAGGGGGCACTGCTGATGTTCCTGGGTCTTCTCTCTCTGTCCCCTCTGGGGATTGTTGGAGGAGGGGGGCACTGCTGATGTTCCTGGGGTCTTCTCTCTCTGTCCCTCTGGGGATTGTTGGAGGAGGGGGCACTGCTGATGTTCCTGGGGTCTTCTCTCTCTGTCCTCTCTGGGGATTGTTGGAGGAGGGGGCACTGCTGATGTTCCTGGGGTCTTCTCTCTCTGTCCCTCTGGGATTGTTGTAGGAGGGGGCACTGCTGATGTTCCTGGGGTCTTCTCTCTCTGTCCCCTCTGGGGATTGTTGGGGAGGGGGGCACTGCTGATGTTCCGGGTCTTCTTCTCTCTGTCCTCTCTGGGATTGTTGGAGGAGGGGGGCACTGCTGATGTTCCTGGGGTCTTCTCTCTCTGTCCCTCTGGGATTGTTGGAGGAGGGGGGCACTGCTGATGTTCCTGGGGTCTTCTCTCTCTGTCCTCTCTGGGGATTGTTGGAGGAGGGGGGCACTGCTGATGTTCCTGGGGTCTTCTCTCTCTGTCCTCTCGGGGATTGTTGTAGGAGGGGGGCACTGCTGATGTTCCTGGGGTCTTCTCTCTCTGTCCCCTCTGGGATTGTTGGAGGAGGGGGGCACTGCTGATGTTCCTGGGGTCTTCTCTCTCTGTCCCCTCTGGGATTGTTGGAGGAGGGGGGCACTGCTGATGTTCCTGGGGTCTTCTCTCTCTGTCCCTCTGGGGATTGTTGGAGGAGGGGGGCACTGCTGATGTTCCTGGGGTCTTCTCTCTCTGTCCCTCTGGGGATTGTTGGAGGAGGGGGGCACTGCTGATGTTCCTGGGGTCTTCTCTCTCTGTCCTCTCTGGGATTGTTGGAGGAGGGGGGCACTGCTGATGTTCCTGGGGTCTTCTCTCTCTGTCCCTCTCTGGGGATTGTTGGAGGAGGGGGGCACTGCTGATGTTCCTGGGGTCTTCTCTCTCTGTCCCTCTGGGGATTGTTGGAGGAGGGGGGCACTGCTGATGTTCCTGGGGTCTTCTCTCTCTGTCCTCTCTGGGGATTGTTGGAGGAGGGGGGCACTGCTGATGTTCCTGGGGTCTTCTCTCTCTGTCCCTCTGTGGATTGTTGTAGGAGGGGGGCACTGCTGATGTTCCTGGGGTCTTCTCTCTCTGTCCCTCTGGGGATTGTTGGAGGAGGGGGGCACTGCTGATGTTCCTGGGGTCTTCTCTCTCTGTCCCCTCTGGGATTGTTGGAGGAGGGGGGCACTGCTGATGTTCCTGGGGTCTTCTCTCTCTGTCCTCTCTGGGGATTGTTGGAGGAGGGGGCACTGCTGATGTTCCTGGGGTCTTCTCTCTCCCGTCCCTCTTGGGGATTGTTGGAGGAGGGGGGCACTGCTGATGTTCCTGGGGTCTTCTCTCTCTGTCCCTCTGTGGATTGTTGTAGGAGGGGGGCACTGCTGATGTTCCTGGGGTCTTCTCTCTCTGTCCCTCTGGGATTGTTGAGGAGGGGGGCACTGCTGATGTTCCTGGGGTCTTCTCTCTCTGTCCCTCTGGGGATTGTTGGAGGAGGGGGGCACTGCTGATGTTCCTGGGATCTTCTCTCTCTGTCCTCTCTGGGATTGTTGTAGGAGGGGGGCACTGCTGATGTTCCTGGGGTCTTCTCTCTCTGTCCCCTCTGGGGATTGTTGGAGGAGGGGGGCACTGCTGATGTTCCTGGGGTCTTCTCTCTCTGTCCTCTCTGGGGATTGTTGGAGGAGGGGGGCACTGCTGATGTTCCTGGGGTCTTCTCTCTCTGTCCCCTCTGGGATTGTTGGAGGAGGGGGGCACTGCTGATGTTCCTGGGGTCTTCTCTCTCTGTCCTCTCTGGGATTGTTGGAGGAGGGGGGCACTGCTGATGTTCCTGGGGTCTTCTCTCTCTGTCCTCTCTGGGATTGTTGGAGGAGGGGGCACTGCTGATGTTCCTGGGGTCTTCTCTCTCTGTCCCCTCTGGGATTGTTGGAGGAGGGGGCACTGCTGATGTTCCGGGGTCTTCTCTCTCTGTCCCTCTGGGGATTGTTGGAGGAGGGGGCACTGCTGATGTTCCTGGGTCTTCTCTCTCTGTCCCTCTGTGGATTGTTGGAGGAGGGGGCACTGCTGATGTTCCTGGGGTCTTCTCTCTCTGTCCCCTCTGGGGATTGTTGGAGGAGGGGGGCACTGCTGATGTTCCTGGGGTCTTCTCTCTCTGTCCCTCTGGGATTGTTGGAGGAGGGGGGCACTGCTGATGTTCCTGGGGTCTTCTCTCTCTGTCCCTCTGGGATTGTTGGAGGAGGGGGGCACTGCTGATGTTCCTGGGGTCTTCTCTCTCTGTCCCTCTGGGATTGTTGGAGGAGGGGGGCACTGCTGATGTTCCTGGGGTCTTCTCTCTCTGTCCCTCTGGGATTGTTGGAGGAGGGGGGCACTGCTGATGTTCCTGGGGTCTTCTCTCTCTGTCCCTCTGGGGATTGTTGGAGGAGGGGGGCACTGCTGATGTTCCTGGGGTCTTCTCTCTCTGTCCTCTCTGGGGATTGTTGGAGGAGGGGGGCACTGCTGATGTTCCGGGGTCTTCTCTCTCTGTCCCCTCTGGGATTGTTGTAGGAGGGGGGCACTGCTGATGTTCCTGGGGTCTTCTCTCTCTGTCCCTCTGGGGATTGTTGGAGGAGGGGGCACTGCTGATGTTCCTGGGGTCTTCTCTCTCTGTCCCCTCTGGGGATTGTTGAGGAGGGGGGCACTGCTGATGTTCCTGGGGTCTTCTCTCTCTGTCCCCTCTGGGGATTGTTGGAGGAGGGGGCACTGCTGATGTTCCTGGGGTCTTCTCTCTCTGTCCTCTCTGGGATTGTTGGAGGAGGGGGGCACTGCTGATGTTCCTGGGGTCTTCTCTCTCTGTCCTCTCTGGGGATTGTTGGAGGAGGGGGGCACTGCTGATGTTCCTGGGGTCTTCTCTCTCTGTCCCCTCTGGGGATTGTTGGAGGAGGGGGCACTGCTGATGTTCCTGGGGTCTTCTCTCTCTGTCCCCTCTGGGATTGTTGGAGGAGGGGGGCACTGCTGATTTCTCTGGGGTCTTCTCTCTCTGTCCTCTCTGGGGATTGTTGTAGGAGGGGGGCACTGCTGATGTTCCTGGGGTCTTCTCTCTCTGTCCTCTCTGGGGATTGTTGGAGGAGGGGGGCACTGCTGATGTTCCTGGGGTCTTCTCTCTCTGTCCCCTCTGTGGATTGTTGTAGGAGGGGGGCACTGCTGATGTTCCTGGGGTCTTCTCTCTCTGTCCTCTCTGGGGATTGTTGGAGGAGGGGGCACTGCTGATGTTCCTGGGGTCTTCTCTCTCTTCCCTCTGTGGATTGTTGGAGGAGGGGGCACTGCTGATGTTCCTGGGGTCTTCTCTCTCTGTCCCTCTGTGGATTGTTGGAGGAGGGGCACTGCTGATGTTCCTGGGTCTTCTCTCTCTGTCCCCTCTGGGATTGTTGGAGGAGGGGGCACTGCTGATGTTCCTGGGGTCTTCTCTCTCTGTCCTCCCCTGGGATTGTTGAGGAGGGGGGCACTGCTGATG
>JARQOD010005396.1:0-48262 GCA_033576555.1 Oophaga sylvatica
GGACTCATGTCAGGGTTGTAGTTTCCTGACAACTTATTGTTCACCAGCTTTCATTGAAGCTTCATAGATGATAGGAAACCACTGGAACGTGATAAAAGCGTGATAACACAGTTCATATTAGCATCATAGGATCATCGTCCTCTGCCATTGTCTGTCAGTCGTGAATACTGCAGTTGTGGCTGTCAGTTTAGATACTGCAATTGTGGCTGTCAGTGATGAAATGAATTGTAATTGACACAGTCTCTTATTACTCAGACATCATATAGCCTTTTTACCTTCTGGAACTTCGGGTTTTTCTTCTTGCAACTTTTTAAATTTACTTGAATTTAGAAATATGAAAAGTCTTTATTAATGTAATTCCAATATCTTGCTTGAAGTCTTCATTCCCTATTCTATACCAAATCTGGTAATTTTCCTAACCTATAATATCACAGCGTACCATAGCAATCAATAATCCATAGAATTATTATCAGAATAGTAATATGGAATTCATGTTTGTATGTGAAACAATCATAAATGATAATGCATTATTAACCATATTCTTCATGAGATAGAACATTTTTATGTCATTGGTGTAATTACCTTTCCAACCCATAGGTGTCAGTGTGTTTTTCATGTAACAAGTGTTTCCATCTTTATTACTAAAACTTTATTAATGGAATATATTTATTAGACCAATAATAGGTAAGAATGTATAGCCATGAACCAAAATGTGAATATGAGTGAATGAATGAATGAAAGAATTATTGTATTTACTCAGAATTAAAACATTTTCTTCTAATGAACCAATATCTTCACTATATTTAATGAAGCAATATTCTTGTACTAGACATTACTTTATTAAATATTGATGTTTCTTGATTGAGATAAAAAATAAAAATTAAGAATCAAAAATAGAGATAAAAGAAGAATAAAAAATGAAAAATAAAAATAAAAACAAAAGTAAGAATAAAAATAAAAATAAGGCAAATAAGGCCTTTATATGTTTATGACAAATGCTGAGTAGTTATGTTGTCTGTAACACATACCCTTAATATTTCCATTATCTGGATGATTTCATATTTGTCATGACCTTGTGTTACCAAAATATTCATATTATGCAACTTTGCATGTAATCCCCTTCTTAGTGTAATGAAATGACTCTTTATAATACTTAATGTTATTATCTCTAGTAGTTCTACCATTGTACCTTTCTATATTCTTTAAAATGTGTGAAGAAGACATATTGATGAAATGTGATGATATATTCAAAATCTAAAACACATTTCCCCCTTAATACCGGAAAAATATTATTTTGTGAAATAATTGATTTATCAAAACCAAAATGAAAAAAATAATTGTTTTATAAATTATTTATGTAACTTCTGTTTTAGCTTTATACCATATATTTGTCTGAAGATGTGTACCATCTATGTAACCATTAAAAATAAAAAATAACATTGAATATCATAAAATTATCTTTTGGGAAAAAGGAAAAAAAAATAATAATCTAAATGTAGATTTTCTTGATAAACCATTTTGATGTGTGATTACACTTATCTACTATTAACTAAAAAAAATAATTACTAAAGGAATATATGTTGAGTAGATAATATTTCATTATGTATCTTAATATTCTAATAATTGAACTGATTTGTATTATTTCTCTTAAAAACAAGTTGTTGTTTTTCTCGCATACCATGAATTGTGAAACCTCTTTCATACATCACACGTACATTTAGGTTCTATTCACTCTTAGCAGCTGCTCATACACACATCTGTCATCTGTCACTCAGACTGACACGGATAAGTTCACACCACAAGTTCCTCATACAAAAAAGGTAGGAATATTAACCCAAATAATTGTATCCTAATTATCAATGCGCATTGTAAACTACTACATTTAATATTTTAATATTTCTTTGAATATTCCCCAAATACACATAACAAACTTTGTGAACCATTCTATAGATAAAAGGACTCATAAGAAAATTTGGTTATGAGCTGTTTCTATATTTGGTGCAAGGGTTTGCAACTGAAATTGAACCCTAGAACTTAAGAGGCCTAAAGAAAAATTCTTTGACTTGCAAAGGCCGAGCTCACAGAGGCTACAAGAGCTTTAAGTTACAGCAAACACTGAAATAGGGGTATATGGTATCCTTATTATTAGAACAGTTTAAATGTCACATGTGTGACTGTCATGCAGTAAGAACATATTGCCATGCAAATAAATAACTTCAAAATGTTAGCAACACACAAAACTAAATTTAGATTCAGTTAGTTACATATTATTTCCTTTTAAGTGTTAAATATATAAAAACATGCAGTTATTACAAATTCCTGTGTAAATAAAGGAATAAATCCATGTAAGAGAGTTTTTCCCGATTAAATCCTACGTTGAAGTGAAAATTCTAAGGAACAATAAAAGATAAGGTTAATATCATATACAAAACAATTGCAATGTCTTATACAAATATATATATTGGCTTTAATGTAATTCTAAATATTACTGTAGTATATTTTAATTATATCACTATAGATATAGATATACAGTTATACAATTTCTACTTATACAAGTATACTATATACTGTATACTGTATGAATATATATATATATATATATATATATATATCTACACAAAAACTGTGAACTACAGAATTATATTTATAAAATAATTACAAATAACTGAATAATATATTGTATAATACTTTTACA
This sequence comes from Oophaga sylvatica, assembly GCA_033576555.1. Taxonomy (NCBI): domain Eukaryota; kingdom Metazoa; phylum Chordata; class Amphibia; order Anura; family Dendrobatidae; genus Oophaga; species Oophaga sylvatica. The sequence goes on from JARQOD010005396.1 coordinate 2,696, forward strand.
CAACATATAATTTCATTTTCAGTCAATTCCTAAACCAAATCTTATTTCTTTGTCAAAGATGTCCTGGAAAACTCTGTTAATCATTCCTTTTTTTAATGATTGTTTGAGCAGCTCCGATAATGAGCTGTAAACTGAAGCCTTAGATAAATCATTTTGAGACATCACCTGTTCCTGTCTTTCAATGTCCGCCATTTGTCTCTTTACAGAGCGGTCTGAACTTTGAATTATTAACTCTTTCTGCAAAGCGGACTCTTGGATTTTTTTATAGGGCTTATAGCAAATATGTAATTTCCTCCGTATGTCATAGATTTGATTCCGGGGATGACTCAGTTTAGGAGATTTTGACACTGGCTTTTGAAAAGATCTTACTCTGTCTGTTTGATTTATTTTCCTATCACGATTCTCATGTTTTCTAGCAAAATCAAGGAATTGCGCACATTCAAATAAAGTATCTTTTTGTGACGCAATAACACGAGATACAGAATTTAGGAATCCAAATTTGTCCACAAAATACTTTATCATTGATTGTGTTTTGACATTGGTAATTAGAGTTTTGTACAACCTTTCAAATATGGACATGAATGTAAAAGTACATTCTTTCCGACCAATCCTTAATTTCTGAAGAATCTCAATATCTGGACAATTTTCATTTAAGGCACAGAAAATCAGAATTTTCAGTCTGTCTTTATCATCTAGATCTCCATGTAATTCATTATCAAAACTCAACTTTAATGTCAGGCGTCTGGAAAAGGTTGCAGGAAGCCACAATTTAAATAATTGATTTTTCTCGTCATTACTTAAATCAAGCTTGTCAACAAAGCTTTCGAAGATTTCAGAATTTCTGCATACATGGATTTTGTTATCATATGCAGGAATGATTTTGCATAATTTTAACAAATTTTTCCTAACTTTGATTTGGAGTTGGGCCTCTGAATTGTCTTCTATTTTTGGTGGCCATTGAACATCCGTCCCTCATACGTCATCTGCATCAGTTCTGAAGTCTCCTCCCATGTTCCCTCCTACATCAGTTCTCAAGTCTCCTCCTATGTTCCCTCCTACATCAGTTCTCAAGTCTCCTCCCATGTTCCCTCCTACATCAGTTCTCAAGTCTCCTCCCATGTTCCCTCCATCTTTTTTTACGTCATCAGAGACAAGGTCACCTTGAGTAGCCATTACAGACACATGTCCCACATGTTGCTCAATTTCCTCATTACAGTCAATTTCGGGAACATCACTGGTATGATCTGACACTATTTCTACACAGTCATCTTTAGATTTCTCTAATACAAACTTGTGAAATACGTGAACTAACTGTAATATATTTTTCAATTTCTCTCTTTCCCTATTAAAGGACACCAGCTTAGATTCTAGCTTTAGATTTTCCATTTCACATTCTGCATATAAGCTGAGCCATAAAACTTCTAAATTTGACTGATCTACAGACATAAATTTCAGTCTACTTTGCTTAGAAAAAGAAGTAATGACATCCATTTTTCTTACCTTGAAATATCTCAGCTTGTAGCTCCTTTCTTGGACAATGCTCTTGTCATCAGCACGTCTGATTCCTGTAGTCAACTCTTAGTCCTCATTCATAGGTTCTTTTCTTGATCCTGAAATATCGTAGTGTGATTTCTTTGACGACTTGCACATCTGACGTAATTTGCTTCTATTCCTCCCTTTGCAAGTTTTCAAAAATTCACACTCTTAAAATCAAGTGTGACTGGCTGGCTCTCCAAAATGTTAAAAATGCTTATTTTAAGTATATTTTTCAAGGACTTGTTACCAGATGCGATACTTTAGAGAAAATGTCACGTTTCTTATAAAAAAAAATGTAGTGTTTATTGGACTGTTTACCAAAAAAACATCATTACAGGAAACATAAAATGAGTGAAATAGTTACGTAGATATTGTCCATTTGTCCATAGCAAAGCTTGTACACATCTTTCCTTGGTGTCCTGAATGGCAAAATGACATTCTGGCCTTGTCAGCAGTGTCTCAGAGAAACAACACGTGGTTGCAGCTGTTCATTCATCATAGTCCTTGTCCCATCATCATAGTTTTCACAATATATGCCCACAAGAATAAACTTATTTATACTACAGCCAATCAATGAAAACACCTTAGTGGTAGTCAGAATATTGGAGACACCACAAAGTAGTATAAAAATACAAAATACTTTATTAACATTGAATATCATTACATGAATGCATTATATGATGACAAGGTACAAAAAAACACACACATATAAGAGGGACCCTATACCATAGTGGAGTATGACTACAGCAAGAATTTAATGTCTATTACCCCTGAGATGAAAACATTTGGTTAGTATATGGTTCACAAATTGCTGAGAGGTTAATAATAACAATATGCAATTGAATAATCAATGCCAAAAATGCAAGAAAAAACCTCTCAGTGTAGCGGGAAACCACAAAAAACCAGGGCTGTTAACATACACTGCTGAATAAGTATTCCCAACTACCTTGAACAAGTGAACAAGAAAAACCTGAGGGATATAACAAAATACCGGTGGTGAAAAACAACCTACCACTAGACTGCTGAGGCTCCACACGGACGTCCACACGGGGGCAGAGGGACTCCACTATGGTATAGGGTCCCTCTTATATGTGTGTGTTTTTTTGTACCTTGTCATCATATAATGCATTCATGTAATGATATTCAATGTTAATAAAGTATTTTGTATTTTTATACTACTTTGTGGTGTCTCCAATATTCTGACTACCACTAAGGTGTTCCCATCATCATAGTGTCAGAGTAAAGTGTCTGTGGAGAGAGTGCGAGCCAGAGACCCCCCTTCGTGTAGCCATTATATAAAAGTTCCTTAGATCACGTGGTCTCTGTATATGGAGATGACACTTTACCATACAGAAATAGCATCTGTAATGTCAGCGATCGTTAACGTGCTTGGTACAGAATTGAGTGTATAAATCCATAAATCCATAACTAAATATTAATATTTAACAACTTTCTATCTCCTTTGACAAATCTGCCAGCCAGTTTGGATAGCCGACACCTGGAGCAGCCCAAAACACTTGGTACTGGTGAGTAGGTCCATTTTCCCAAGGTTTTGCAGCTCCTGGAAGTCGGCTGTGGAAGTTGCCCATGGACCGTCAATTCCAGCTCAACTACCCAGGATGGCCAGGATGGCATCGCTCAACTGGGCAGGCGACCCGCCAAAGTCCCCTGCTCAGCTGTGGAAGTCACCCATAGACCGTGACTAGCGGCGGATACCGCGTCCACCGCAGGCACATTTTTGCTCCACCGGGACCCCCCAGGTAACCACTGCCCTATTTGATCACCTATATCGAACAGAATTTAAACCTGATACTCCGGGCATAACCCCTCTTTTTGCTGGGTCCACCTACTCACAGTAGTCCATGTGACTGATGAAGGTCCAAGTTCAGGACCGAAACGTTTCTGTTATTACTGTGGACACGATTAAAAATCATCACTCTACTGAAGTTGAGTTCTGAGTTTATTTGCTATATTTATATGGTGTGGGAACCTACTCAGATACTCCTATACGGCTGTGCACATGATTATTCACTTTGCTTTGAGCCGGGACAGTGATCCGCCAACAGCCCCCCTGGCTCAGCTTTGGAAGTCGCCCATCAAACATCCAGATACACTTCCCAGGCAGCATGGTCACACTCGCGTAACCCATGAGAGCCCCTCTGAGCTGGGACACACAAACACCCAGAGTCCCCTATTTAGCTGTGGAAGTTCAAACTTGGCACAAGGGAGGACTTCCATGAAAAATAGGGGCAATGAGCAGAGTGTATTACCCGTGTCAGAGAACCAGGACCACGGCTGCCATAATCTCGACGCGAGAGGTAGGGCTCTCATATACAGGAATCAAATGGTGAGGATATCTATGTCTTTGCATTGCGAAGCACCAGCCAGACTTTAAGGGGACAAAGTCAAAACTGTACCCGCCCTCCTGGAGCTACCGGGCGGATCCAGCGCCCAGAAATTTCCTCATTCCGGTTCTTTTTCACTTTCTATCTCCTTTGACAAATCTGCCAGCCAGGTTGGATAGCCGTCACCTGGAGAAGCCCAAAACACTTGGTACTGGTGAGTAAGTCCATTTTCCCAATGTTTTGCAGCTCCTGGAAGTCGGCTGTGGTAGTCGCCCATGGACCGTCAATTCCAGCTCAACTACCCAGGATGGCATCGCTCAACTGGGCAGGCGACCCGCCAAAGTCCCCTGCTCAGCTGTGGAAGTCACCCATAGACCGTCAGAACCAGCGCCCAAGGGGTCTGGTGTGGTCAGGCATGCCCGCTATCGCATCTCTGAGCCGGGACAGTGAACCGCCAAAAGCCCCCTGGCTCAGCTATGGAAGTCGCCCATCAAGCGTCAGGACCAGCGCCCAAGGGGTCTGGTGTGGTCGGGCATGCCCGCTATCGCATCTCTGAGCTGGGACAGTGAACCGCCAAAAGCCCCCTGGCTCAGCTCTGGAAGTCGCCCATCAAGCGTCAGGACCAGCGCCCAAGGGGTCTGGTGTGGTCAGGCATGCCCGCTATCGCATCTCTGAGCCGCTACAGTGAACCGCCAAAAGCCCCCTGGCTCAGCTCTGGAAGTCGCCCATCAAGCGTCAGGACCAGCGCCCAAGGGGTCTGGTGTGGTCAGGCATGCCCGCTATTGCATCTCTGAGTCGGGACAGTGAACCGCCAAAAGCCCCCTGGCTCAGCTCTGGAAGTCGCCCATCAAGCGTCAGGACCAGCGCCCAAGGGGTCTGGTGTGGTCAGGCATGCCCGCTATCGCATCTCTGAGCCGGGACAGTGAACCGCCAAAAGCCCCCTGGCTCAGCTCTGGAAGTCGCCCATCAAGCGTCAGGACCAGAGCCCACCGGGAGGGTCTGGTAAGGCTTGCCCGGAATCGCATCTCTGAACTGGGACAGACGACCGCCACATGTCCCCTGTTCAGCTGTTGTGGAAGTCACCCATAAGCAGTCAAAACCAGAGCCCACGGGGAGGGTCTGGTCAGAAAGCCCAGGATCGCAGCTCTTTTCTGGGGCAGACCACCGCCAAAAGTGCCCTATTTAACTGTGGAAGCCCAAACTCGCACAAGGGGGCACTTCCATGGAAAATAGGGGGACTAGCACAGTGTCTTACCCGTGTCAGAGAACCACGATAACTTCCACAACGAGTCGGCCGCGAGAGGTAGTGCTCTCCTATACAGTCTGCCGGTGGTGAGGATTTCTATGTCTTTGCATTGCGAAGCACCGGCCAGACTTTAAGGGACAAAGTAAAAAATGTACCCGACCTCCTGGAACTGCCGGTCGGATCCAGCGCCCTGAAATTTCCTCATCCTGGTTCTTTTTTTTTTTTCCGATCTTTGTTCTCAAAATCGGTTTTTGCTCAATAATTAGAAATTTCACCCAGGAACACCAAACTTTATGGCCACCTACGTGACCCTCTCGTGGGCCCCCACAACATATGAAAGCCCCCCGGAGGTGAGAGAAAGGGAAATTTGGATTTTTACTCAAAATTCAAAAAAACGACTAAGTCAGAAAATTCTCAGAAAAATTTCTAAGTCCCAAGGACTCTTTTTCAAAATCGTACCCAGGCCTCTGGAAGTGTCCTGGGTATAGCGCCTGTGGCGCCCCCTGCCTGGAAGTCTGAAACAACTCAGAAAAATGACAAAGTCCACAAAAAAAACGATTTTTGACCAGAAATTAAATTTTTTTCATCCAGGAACACCACACTTTATACCCGCCTACGGGACCCTCTCGGCGGTCCCCACAACATGCCAAAGCCCCCCTGGAGGTGAGAGAAGGGGAAAATTGAATTTTAGCCCAAAATTCAAAATTTCTCAGAAAAATGACAAAGTCCAAAGGACACTTTTTCAAAATCATACCCAGGCCTCTGGAAGTGCCCTGGGTATAGCGCCTGTGGCGCCCCCTGCCTGGAGGTCTGAAACAACTCAGAAAAATTTCTAAGTCCCAAGGACTCTTTTTCAAAATCGTACCCAGGCCTCTGGAAGTGTCCTGGGTATAGCGCCTGTGGCGCCCCCCTACCTGGAAGTCTGAGACATCTCAGAAAAAATGACAAAGTCCACAAAATACCTATTTGTGTTCACCCAGGAACACCACACAATTTTTACCTGCCTACGGGACCCTCTAAGACGGCCCCACAAACCCATTGATGGGGCGCGAACCCATGGTGAAAGTTTTGCAGTCTGAAGCGCTTATCCGCAAGGCTACCACCACGGGTTCCAGATAGAAGGATCCAGTTTGATTCCGATCCTTGAAAGCAATGGATTTTCGACAAGTGTGTTTGCGCCACCCCTGTGGGTGAGTCAAAACCCGGGGTGAGGCAACCCACGGGGTGACGTATAGTTTATAAAGGCGGATCGATCGGGTTTGGGTTGGAATTAGGGTTAGGGTTACAATTAGGGTTAGGGTTACAATTAGGGTTGGAATTAGGGTTGGAATTAGGGTTAGGATTAGGGTTAGGGTTGGGATTAGGGTTAGGGGTGTGTTGGGGTTAGGGTTGGAGCTAGAATTGAGGGGTTTTTGCTATTTAGGCACATCAGGGGGTCTCCAAACACGACGTGGCGTTCAAAAAGTCAAATGGCGCTCCCTCCCTTCTGAGCCCTCCCGTGCACCCAAACAGTGGTTTACCCCAACATATGGGGTATCAGTGTACTCAGGACAAATTGCACACCAATTTTGGGGTTCTAATTTCTCCTGTTACCCTCGGGAAAATAAAAAATAGCTGGCTAAAAAAATCATTTTTGAGGAAAAAAAATGATTTTTTATTTTCACGGCTCTGCGTTTATAATTTTCTGTGAAGCACTTGGGGTTCAAAGTGCTCACCACACATCTAGATAAGCTCCTTGGGGGGTCTAGTTTCCAAAATGGTGTCACTTGCAGGGGTTTCTACTGTTTAGGCACATCAAGGGCTCTGCAAACACAACATGACACCCGCAGAACATTCCATCAGTCTGCATTACAAAATGGCGCTCCTTCCCTTCCAAGCTCTCCCATGCGCCAAAACAGTGGTTCCACCCCACATATGGGGTATCAGCGTACTCATGAAAAATTGCACAACAACTTTTGGGGTCCAATTTCTCCTGTTACTCTTGGTAAAATAAAAAATAGCGGGCTAATGAATCATTTTTGAGGAAAAAAATGATTTTTTATTTTCACGGCTCTACGTTATAAACTTCTGTGAAGCACTTGGGGGTTCAAAGTGCTCACCACACATCTAGATAAGTTCCTTAAGGGGACTAGTTTCCAAAATGGTGTCATTTGTGGGGGGTTTCCACTGTTTAGGCACATCAGGGGCTCTCCAAACGCGACATGGCGTCCAATCTCAATTCCAGCCAAGTTTGAAGGTCAGTCAGTCCGAAAAATTGGGAAAACTTTGAAAGTGTCCCCAAGTGCAGTTGCAAAAACCATCAAGCGCTACAAGGAAACTGGCTCACATGAGGACCGCCCCAGGAAAGGAAGACCAAGAGTCACCTCTGCTTCTGAGGATAAGTTTATGCGAGTCACCAGCCTCAGAAATCGCAGGTTAACAGCAGCTCAGATTAGAGACCAGGTCAATGCCACACAAAGTTCTAGCAGCAGACATATCTCTACAAGAGCTGTTAAGAGGAGACTTTGTGCAGCAGGCCTTCATTATAAAATAGCTGCTAGGATACCACTGCTAAGGACAGGCAACAAGCAGAAGAGACTTGTTTGGGCTACAGAACACAAGGAATGGACATTAGACCAGTGGAAATCTGTGCTTTGGTCTGATGAGTCCAAATTTGAGATCTTTGTTTCCAACCATCGTGTCTTTGTGCGACACAGAAAAGGTGAACGGATGGGCTCTACATGCCTGGTTCCCACCGTGAAGCATGGAGGTGGAGGTGTGATGGTGTGGGGGTGCTTCGCTGGTGACACTGTTGGGATTTATTCAAAATTGAAGGCATACTGAACCAGCATGGCTACCACAGCATCTTGCAATGGCATGCTATTCCATCATTTATTTTTCAACAGGACAATGACCCCAACAGGGCCGGCGTCAGCACCCGGCACACCCGGGCAAGTGCCGGGGCCCTGGCGAGACGGGGGGCCCACTCACGCTCACTCAGAGTCATGGCAGCAGACAGACACGCTTCCAGACGGTCAGGATTGGTCTAGTAGAGGCGAGCTCCGCCCCCTGTCTCTTCTCACTGGTGCCGCAGCCAGGGAGGAAGTGATGAGGCTGAGATAGGAAGAGGCCAGCGGCAGAGGATGAAATGGAAGCAAGTTTGTATGCAGGCTGCCTGCAGGCAGTGTTGAAAATGGTCCCGACTCCAGGCTGGCACTGTCTGCACTCCTGTCTCCTGCACAGATTCCCAGCCCTCACTGACGCTGAGGTTCCTGAGTCCTGCAGCAGTGATAGTGAGTGAGTACAGACATGTGGTTCCAAACAGCTGATTAATGCATTCCTCCTGGCTCCTGTGTTATTCCAGGTTATGTACACTACACAGTATACTAGCTGCTGGGGGTGGTCACAAGTAGAATTTACAGCACTTCTCAGATTTCATCCTGCACAGACCAGACCGACAGCTTGTGACCACCCCAAGCAGCTAATATACTGTGTAGTATTAGCTAGTATGACCACTATGTTGTAATTGTATCGCAGTCTACCACAGCTATTTCTATGTTACATGCACTTTTTCATGGATTCCTTATGTACTCCACCTTGATCATTTCACTTAGTATCTATGTTTTCAGGCAGTAATAGTGAGTATTAATGATCAATTTTGTGGGTCACATTTAAAGGCACCATTAGCGCTTATATATAAACCAATGTAGTTTGTTTGCACCCATTTCAGCTGCATGCCTTTTCTAGTCTGGTTTTTGGAGGTACTCTATATATACATTGATTGGATTTTATTATAATTGCTTGTGAATAAAGAAGGATTTGAATTAATTTATACACTCTTTGTGCCATCAATTTGTTTTGTTTGGCTTAAGTGAATACTATACACACCTGGTATCTTCTGATACAGTACCTTTATTCTTCTTTTTGTATTCTGGTCAAATCCATACTGAGTGAACGTCTGTGTGTGACTCCGGAAATATATACGGAGATTTACAATTACCCCTACATTGTATACAGCTGTACGCTTCTGATACAGTACCGTTTTTCTGCTTTTTATATTCTGGTCTAATCCATACTATAGCTATATATTTCTCTGCTGTATCCGTGCATCATGAATCGTGGTTGGTATGTGTTAAAGGGGTGGCGGGGGGCCCACTGAGACTCTTTCGCCCGGGGCCCTCAAAAACCTGGAGCCGGCCCTGGACCCCAAACACACCTCCAGGCTGTGTAAGGGCTATGTGATCAAGAAGGAGAGTGATGGGGTGCTACGCCAGATGACCTGGCCTCCACAGTCACCAGACCTGAACCCAATCGAGATGGTTTGGGGTGAGCTGGACCGCAGAGTGAAGGCAAAAGGGCCAACAAGTGCTAAGCATCTCTGAGAACTCCTTCAAGATTGTTGGAAGACCATTTCCGGTGGCTACCTCTTGAAGCTCATTAAAAGAATGCCAAGAGTGTGCAAAGCAGTCATCAAAGCAAAAGGTGGCTACTTTGAAGAACCTAGAATATAAGCCATAATTTCGGTTGTTACACACTTTTTTGTTAAGTATATAATTCCACATGTGTTAATTCATAGTTTTGATGCCTTCAGTGTGAATGTACAATTTTCATAGTCATGAAAATGAAAATACAGAAAAATCTTTAAATGAGAAGGTGTGTCCAAACTTTTGGTCTGTACTGTGTATATATATATTGTAAGGTTTCAACTCACTCGGCTGCTTCAGAGGTAATCAGGAGACACGTTTCTTATCCAAAAATCATCAGGTTTATTGCTCCATAAACCACAAAGCCACATGCAATACAAGTCTTCAGTAAGATCTCTTCAAACCCAGAGACAGGAAGGCTTCTCCCTTCCTACACAGAGACCTCTCTGTAATGTCCCGCCTGGACGTATGGTAGTCTGTCCACACTGGCAGACTCCCACACACTCTCTTCAGACACAGGTGCCAAGCACACTTCGTTACATAGCTGTAACCCAACCCACAGATGAGGTCAGGATCACATGGTTAGGTCACCTGGTCATGACCTCATCACAGGTCCTTTACCACAACACAAACCATGCTTCCATGCATGTCTCGAGGAGCATACACAGTGCCCCCTAGCTACATCAGGGGTCACTACACCACTATATATATATATATATATATATATATATATATATATATACACAGTGGGTACGGAAAGTATTCAAACCCCTTTAAATTTCTCACTCTTTGTTTCATTGGTAAATTCAAAAAAGTTCATTTTTTCTCATTAAAGTACACTCTGTGGAGTGCCCCCTAGGGCCGGGGAACTCGGTACCGGGCTGGACGGTTCTGAAAGGGGATGTCACGGCAGAAGTGACCTGGTCCATGGCCCTGGGCGTCCAATAAAAATGAAAATATAAAGTAAAAAGGGGAATAGTTTATAGGGAAAAGAGTTTGTGATGCCACCTATGGTATTCGGCAATAAAGGTGTTAGCCGATGCTACTTCAGAGTCCGATGGGTCTGATGGTGATGCAGCAGAGTTATTACAGCTCTCCACAGGTAGAGCAAGGCCCCAGGGCAGCTGTATGTGTAAGAGATGATGGTGGTCGTAGTGCGGGGCAAATGATGCAGTAAATAAATCTGAGGTCACAGCGGGGTTGTAGTTTCCTTTACCTTTACTGGATGTATTGAGGTGCAGACCGGGGCACTGGTTACAGATGAAAATGGAGGTCCGGGCAGCCTGAAGCAACTTAGGATCCACTAAGCCAGGTGGGTTGGAGGCCTCCTTTCTGCTCTGCTCTCTCGAGGTCCTTGCTGCCTAAAGCTATGCTCAGTCCTCTGTTCCTTATTGTTACTCAGTACTTGCCAATATGGCAGGCAGTTTGAGCCTATTAAAGGTGTCGCTCCATTGTGGCGGCTCGGTGCTCTGGTCTGCTGCTGTGCCTTCAGGTGTATGATGGGGTCAGTAGACCTGCAGTCCTCTGCCCTCCAGATTTACCTGCTGGGACAGTAGTACCCAGGCAACCACGTACTCCGGTGTCCAGTTCTTTAGCTCTGAGATCTGGGATGAGCTTGATTATAGCTCCACTTCCTAGTTCCTCCTAGACTCCTCTTGTCATGTATAGTGTACAGTTCCTATAGCGTCTTGTGCTTGGGTGCGAGGAAAACACAGGAGACACAGGTTGATATGAAATGACTTGTATTACTTCATACAAGCATGCTGAAAAGTTCACACAGTTTGCAGGAACAGCGACAGGAGACACAGCAGGCCAGAGTAACTTCAAGCACTACAATAAATCTCCAAAGCAGGTTCAGGATCTCTTCTCTGTACCGTAATTCCTCTGCAAACATGGATTCACCAAACAGCAGGTTTCCAGAGTCCAAAAGTGTTCCAAGGTTCCTCAGTAGGGAATAGCTGGAGTACAAGTCCAAGGTTTCCAGAAGTCAGGTCACAGACTGACTGAGGCTTGATTCAGGAGCACTGATTGTTCAGCTGAGGCTGCTTAAGAAGCAAGAGGGAAGAATCAGGGCGGGAACATGAAAACTGGAAACTCCATATTAACTGAGGGCAAGAGCTGCAGAAAGACAGAAAGCAAAATGGCCAACGGAAAACTGAGTTTCAAGGAACATGTCAACAGAGACAAAGAACCTTACTGTAATGTATGTAGTACAGTTCATATAGCGTCTTGTGCTTGGGTGCGATGAAAACACAGGAGTCACAGGTTTGATATAGAAAAGTCCTGTATTACTTCATACAAGTTGGCAGAAATAGTCACACAGTTTGCAGACACAGAAACAGGAGACACAGCAGGCCAGAGTAATCCAAGCTCAGCAATCACTCTCCAATACAGATTCAGGATCTTCTTCTCTGTTACCGTAAGTCCATGCAAACGTGGGTCTTTCAAAGAGCAGGGTTCAGAGTCCACAAGTGCTTCAGAGTTCCTCAGTAGGAATAGCTGGAGTACAAGGTCCAAGGCTTACAGGAGTCAAGTCACAGGTTTACTGCAGGCTAGATTCTGAAGCACTGATTGCTCAGCTGTGGCTGCTTAAGAAGCAAAGGAGAGAATCAGGGCGGGAACATGCAAGCTGGAAACTCCATTTTGACTGAGGGCAAGATAGCTGCAGCAAGACAGAAAGTAAAATGGCTGACGAACAAACTGAGTTTCAGGAATATATACATAGAACCTTACATTACTCCCCCCTTAAGGACAACCTCCGGATGACCTCAGACCAGGCTTGTGTGGGTACCTCTGATGAAACTGACGGAGCAAGCGAGGAGCATTAACGTTATTGACCGGTTCCCATGAGTTGTCCTCCACTGGGTAGCCCTGCCATTTAATCAGATATTGTAACTGATTTCTATACAACCTGGAATCTAAAATCCTTTCCACCACAAATTCTTCCTGACCATCGACTAGCACTGGGTCAGGGCAAGGAGAGGAACGTCCAGGAAACGTATTGGGTGTCGCAGCCTTTAGTAGGGATACATGAAAGACAGGGTGGATTCTCATAGTTCTGGGCAGTTGAAGACGACAAGCAACGGCACTTATAATTTTACTGATTTTATAGGGTCCAATGTACTTATGTCCCAACTTAGACGATGGAATCCTTAACTTAAGATTTCTGGTTGACAGCCAGACCAAGTCTCCTACCTTGAAAGCTGGTGCAGGTTTACGAAATGTATCTGCTGCTTTCTTGTACCTTTCTTGAGCCGATTCCAGATTTTCCTTTAGAAGATCCATATTCTTCTGTAAAGACGTGATTCTTTCAGCCACTGCTGGTAAAGGCGTTTCTATGGGAAATCGTGGTAGAATGTTAGGATGATAACCTAGATTAGAGTAAAAAGGAGACTGTTTAGTGGAGGCACTCTGAGAGTTGTTATACGAGAACTCAGCTAATGGAAGTAGATCCACCCAATCATCCTGTAGGTGGCAGATAAAGCAGCGGAGATACTGCTCCAGGGTTTGATTGGTTCGTTCGGTCTGTCCATTAGTCTGGGGATGAAAAGCAGAAGAAAGGTTTACTTTAATGTCCAATGCTGCACAGAAATTTTGCCAAAACCTAGAAGTGAATTGCACCCCTCGATCCGAAATAACCTCATCCGGTACTCCATGTAAGCGAAACACATCTTTAATCATCAAATCTGATGTCTGTTTTGCAGTGGGTAAGCCGACACAAGGGATAAAATGAGCTGCCTTTGTTAGACGGTCAACCACCACTAGAATGGTGTTCTTCCCCTGAGAGGTTGGTAACTCCACAATGAAGTCCATAGAAATGGATCCCCACGGGCGGGACGGGGTGGGAAGAGGCTGTAACAGACCAGTTGGTGAGGAGCGAGGTGTTTTGCATCTTGCACAGACCTCACATGAAGTGACATAATTCAAAACATCCTTCCTGCAAGTGGGCCACCAAAAGAAACGAGAAAGAAATTCCTGTGTCTTTAGAATTCCTCTATGCCCAGCTATCTTGGAATCGTGAATGAGTTGCAATACTCTTAATCTGACTGTTTCAGGAATATACAGACGTTGTCCCTGAATCCACACACCATTCTTAAAGACAAGACTTACGTCCCTTGGGGTTGTGCCAAAAAGGAATCCGCATGGTATGCTTCCTTGATGTCCTTAAGTAGGTCTTGATTATGAATTACTCCTAGGAATCTAGAGTCAGGAAGAATAGTCTTAGGAGGAGTAATTGGACGTGTCTCTGCTGAGTAAATCCTAGAGAGTGCATCAGCCTTTCCATTGCGCGATCCTGGTCTATAAGAGATGATAAAATTAAATTGGTTTAAGAAAAGATTCCAGCGAGCCTGGCGAGGAGTCAGGCACTTAGCCGACCTGATAAACTCAAGGTTACGATGGTCTGTCAGGACGACTATTTGCTGTGCAGCACCCTGAAGAAGGTGTCTCCATTCTTTGAAGGCGGCAATAATGGCCAACAACTCTCTATTGCCCACATCGTAGTTCCTCTCAGCCGAAGACAACTGCTGGGAAAAGAAGGCACAGGGATGCAAGACATTCTTCTCACCTGTTCTCTGAGAGAGTATAGCTCCAACGGCACAGTCTGAAGCATCCACCTCTATTATGAAGGCAAGCTCGGGGTTGGGATGTACTAGGATAGGTGCAGTGGTAAATTTATCTTTTAGACGGGAAAATGCTTCCTGGGCTTGGGAGTCCAGGAAAACCTAGACTCTTTCCGGGTAAGTTGAGTGATAGGTGACACTACCTCAGAGAAATTTCTAATGAAACGTCTATAGAAGTTGGCAAACCCGATGAAGCGCTGTACCTCCTTCACATTTCTAGGACTTGGCCAATCCTTGATGGCTTGGGTTTTGCTTCCATCCATACTAATTCCTTGTGTAGACAGTACATACCCCAGAAATTGAATTTCGGTCCTATGGAATTCACACTTTTCAAGTTTGATGTAAAGATGATTTTGTCTTAGACGTTCCAAGACCATTCTCACATGTCCATGATGTTCCTCTGTGGAGTTAGAAAAAATTAGAATATCATCCAAATAAATTACCACGAATGTATCTAGGAGATCCCTGAAGATGTCATTCACCAAGTGTTGGAAAGTGGCTGGGGCGGTACTCAGACCAAAAGGCATAACTAGATATTCAAAGTGTCCATAGCGTGACCTGAATGCAGTCTTCCATTCATCCCCAGGTCTAATACGGACTAAGTTATAGGCCCCACGAAGATCTAGTTTAGAAAAAATTTTGGCATGTCGCACTCTCTCCAATAACTCAGGGATTAAAGGCAATGGATAACGGTTTCTAATAGTAACCTTATTGAGTTCCCTATAGTCTACGCATGGTCTCAGAGATCCATCTTTCTTCTTTACAAAGAAGATGGGTGCACCTGCAGGAGATGAAGAGGGGCGTATGAAGCCCTTGGCTAGATTTTCATCTATGTAATCCTTTAAAGCCTTTAGCTCGGGCCCCGCCAGGGGGTAGATCTTACCAAAAGGTATCTCTGCTCCAGGCAATAATTCAATTGGACAATCATATGGACGGTGAGGAGGAAGCTGGTCAGCGTTCTTCTTGTCACATAAATCCACATAGTCCTGGTATACAGCTGGTAGTTCAGGGACTGACATGATTCCTTTAGGAACAGAGCAAGCTGAAACTTTTGGACTCATCTGTTTCTCTGGAAAGTGTAATTCCTTGGTCTCCCAGTTAATGGTAGGATTCTGAGCCTGCAGCCATGGTAGCCCTAGAATAATGGAAAGTGGGGAGAAGAGATAAGCATAAAGGACAGTTTCTCTTGATGATCTTTACCCATAAGAACCCTCAAAGGCTCTGTTTCCTGATCCACTGGTCCAGAGGTCAGCAGGGAGCCATCCACAGTTTCCATCTGTACTGGAGTAGCCTTCTTCACTGAACGTATTCCCTGTTTCAGAGCAAAGGAGACATCCATAAAATTTCCACTTGCCCCTGAGTCGATCATAGCAGAGCTAGACACCCAAGCTGAGTCAACCCAGAGTTTGATGGAAAGAAAGCAATGAGAATTGTTTTTCTTACAACTCAGCTGGGACACCGCTGAGGAAACTTGAAAAATGGCAGCGTTTACACAGTCAACGTCCTCAGAGGTAACGGAGTTTAAGTCCGAGAAATCAAGATCTGTTGCTGCAGATCTCTCTGGAGCCTGAGGCTCGGACCTGACAGATCCCCTCTCGCAACACTCACAATGAATGAGTGCTGCAGTAGTCTTACGAGAACGGCTGGGGCAGTTTATAATGAAGTGCCCTGACTTACCACAATAGAAACATAGATTCTCCTTAAAACGATGTTCCTTGCGTGCATCACTAACCCGTCGTTGTAAAGAGTCTACCTGCATGGGTTCAGGTTCAGGTTCCCGTGTAATCCTACTCAAAGGTTCCTTAGCTGGAGAGGAAGGTAGGAAAAGGTTAGTACGATTGCTTTCGAACCATCTCTCTTGCCTGCGTTCAGTCAGACGAGTATCAATACGGATGCAGTAGTTAATAAAGTCACCTAACGCAGTGGGAGGGTCGGCACGAGCAAGTTCATCCTTAATCAGTGGAGATAACCCCTTTCGAAAAATAGATTTTTTGGCGGAACTGTCCCAGGTGGTATCAAGGGCCCATCTCCTGAAATCCAAGGCATATTCAGCTACCGAGTGCTTACCTTGGCGCAAAGCTAACATGGCTGCTTCAGCTGTTGCACCTCGATTGGGGTCATCAAACACCTGCCCCATGGCTGAAATAAAATCATCAAGGTGATTCAAACAATCATCCTCAGTCTCAATCAGAGGGTTTGCCCACATTAAAGCCTTGTTGGTAAGCAACATAATTATAGTAAGCACCTTAGATCGTTCAGTGGGAAATTGTGAAGCATGTGCAGAAAAAAAAAGATTGCATTGATTAATAAATCCCCTGAATTTCTCACGTTCACCGCCAAAACGAAAAGGGGGCAACTTGGGAATCCCAGCACTCGGGGCTACGGCAGGAGCCTGGACTCGCCCCTCTAGAACCTCAATCCTGGCTCGCAAATCCTGGGTAGTCTGTCCAACCACTTGCAAATTGTGATTATTGAGGTCCTGTAGATTTGTAAAACGGGTCTTTATATTCTGCAAATCTGCAAGGATATTATCAGTCACTCCGCAAAGTTCCTTTATGCGGGCCTCCATTTTCCAGATCTTTTAAGACAGGATTACTGGAAGAAGAGGAGAGAAAAAAAAAACAATAGTGTTCACCTGTGGCAACACTGCAGAGAGAAAAAAAAACTTAAGGGAACTGCTCACCTGGAATGGTTGAGAGTCACACACTATCATACAGAAAGTTTCACCAGAATCTATTCCAAGTTACAGCAACAAAAAAGAGAAGAAAAAAAAACAATAGTGTTTACCGTGGTAACACTCAAAAAAAAACTTAGGGAATTGCTCACCTGGAATGGTTGTGAGAAGTCACAACCACTGTCACACAGAAGTACAACGACGTCTGATATCCACAGTACAGCAGACACAGCCTTCCAGACCCAGCAGACACTAACGTTTTGGCTTCAGAATCTTGTAATGTATGTAGTACAGTTCATATAGCGTCTTGTGCTTGGGTGCGATGAAAACACAGGAGTCACAGGTTTGATATAGAAAAGTCCTGTATTACTTCATACAAGTTGGCAGAAATAGTCACACAGTTTGCAGACACAGAAACAGGAGACACAGCAGGCCAGAGTAATCCAAGCTCAGCAATCACTCTCCAATACAGATTCAGGATCTTCTTCTCTGTTACCGTAAGTCCATGCAAACTGGGTCTTTCAAAGAGCAGGTTCAGAGTCCACAAGTGCTTCAGAGTTCCTCAGTAGGAATAGCTGGAGTACAAGGTCCAAGGCTTACAGGAGTCAAGTCACAGGTTCACTGCAGGCTAGATTCTGAAGCACTGATTGCTCAGCTGTGGCTGCTTAAGAAGCAAAGGAGAGAATCAGGGCGGGAACATGCAAGCTGGAAACTCCATTTTGACTGAGGGCAAGATAGCTGCAGCAAGACAGAAAGTAAAATGTGCATGTACAGAACAAACTTGAGTTTGCTGCTAAGAAGAAAAAAATAGCTAAACAAACTCATTACAGGCAAGAGCTGCAGAAAGACAGAAAGCAAATGGCCGACGAAAACTGAGTTTCAAGAACATGTCACAGAGACAAGAACCTTACATTACTCCCCCCTTAGGGACAACCTCCGGATGACCTCAGACCAGGCTTGTCAGGTACCTCTGATGAAACTGGCGGAGCAGGCGAGGAGCATTTACATTATTGACTGGTTCCCATGATTGTCCTCCACTGGGTAGCCCTGCCATTTAATCAAATATTGCAACTGATTTCTGTACAACCTGGAATCTAGAATCCTTTCCACCATAAATTCTTCCTGACCATCGACCAGCACTGGGTCAGGGCAAGGAGAAGAACGTCCAGGAAACGTATTGGGTGTTGCAGCCTTTAGTAGGGATACATGAAAGACAGGGTGGATTCTCATAGTTCTGGGCAGTTGAAGACGACAAGCAACAGCACTTATAATCTTATTGATCTTATAAGGTCCAATGTACTTATGTCCCAATTTAGACGATGGAATCTTTAATTTAAGATTTCTGGTTGACAGCCAGACCAAATCTCCTACCTTGAAAGCTGGTGCAGGTTTACGAAATTTATCTGCTGCTTTCTTGTACCTTTCCTGAGCCAATTCTAGATTTTCCTTTAGAAGATCCATATTCTTTTGTAAAGAAGTGATTCTTTCAGCCACTGCCGGCAAGGGCGTATCTATGGGAAATCGAGGAAGAATGTTAGGATGATAACCTAGATTGGAGTAAAAAGGAGACTGCTTAGTGGAGGCGCTCTGAGAGTTGTTATAAGAGAACTCAGCCAGTGGAAGTAGATCCACCCAATCATCCTGTAGGTGGCAGATAAAACAGCGGAGATACTGCTCCAGGGTCTGATTGGTTCGTTCTGTCTGTCCATTAGTCTGGGGATGAAAAGCAGAAGAAAGGTTTACTTTAATGTCCAATGCTGCACAGAAATTTTGCCAAAACCTTGAAGTGAATTGCACCCCTCGATCCGAAATGACCTCATCCGGTACTCCATGTAAGCGAAACACATTCTTAATCATCAAGTCTGATGTCTGTTTTGCAGTGGGTAAGCCGACACAAGGGATAAAATGAGCTGCCTTTGTTAGACGGTCAACCACCACTAGAATGGTGTTCTTCCCTTGAGAGGTTGGTAACTCCACAATGAAGTCCATAGAAATGGATCCCCACGGGCGGGACGGGGTGGGAAGAGGTTGCAACAGACCAGTTGGTGAGGAGCGAGGTGTTTTGCATCTTGCACAGACTTCACATGAAGTGACATAGTTTAAGACATCTTTCCTGTAAGTGGGCCACCAAAAGAAACGAGAAAGAAATTCTTGTGTCTTTAGAATTCCCTATGCCCGGCTATCTTGGAATCGTGGATGAGTTGCAATACTCTCAATCTGACTGTTTCAGGTATATACAGACGTTGTCCCTGAATCCACACACCATTCTTAAAGACAAGACTTACGTCCCTTGGGGGTTGAGCCAACAAAGAATCCGCATGGTATGCTTCCTTGATGTCCTTAAGTAGGTCTTGATTATGAATCACTCCCAGGAATCTAGAGTCAGGAAGAATAGTCTTAGGAGGAGTAAGTGGACGTGTCTCTGCTGAATGAATCCTAGAGAGTGCATCAGCCTTTCCATTGCGCGATCCTGGTCTATAAGAAATGACAAAATTAAATTGGTTTAGGAAAAGATTCCAGCGAGCCTGGCGAGGAGTCAGGCACTTAGCCGACCTGATAAATTCAAGGTTACGATGGTCTGTCAGGACGACTATTTGCTGTGCAGCTCCCTGAAGAAGGTGTCTCCATTCCTTGAAGGCGGCAATAATGGCCAACAATTCTCTATTGCCCACATCGTAGTTCCTCTCAGCCGAAGACAACTGCTGGGAAAAGAAGGCACAGGGATGCAAGACATTCTTCTCACCTGTTCTCTGAGAGAGTATAGCTCCAACGGCACAGTCTGAAGCATCCACCTCTATTATGAAGGCAAGCTCGGGGTTGGGATGTACTAAGATAGGTGCGGTGGTAAATTTATCCTTTAAACAGGAAAATGCTTCCTGAGCTTGCGGGGTCCAGGAGAACCTAGACTGTTTCCGGGTAAGTTGGGTGATAGGTGACACTACCTCAGAAAAATTCTTAATGAAACGTCTATAGAAGTTGGCAAACCCGATGAAACGCTGCACCTCCTTCACATTTCTAGGAATTGGCCAATCCTTGATGGCTTGGGTCTTGCTTCCATCCATACTAATCCCTTGCGTAGATAGTACATACCCCAGAAATTGAATTTCGGTCCTATGGAATTCACATTTTTCAAGTTTGATGTAGAGATGGTTTTGTCTTAGGCGTTCTAAGACCATTCTCACATGTCCATGATGTTCCTCTGTGGAGTTAGAAAAAATTAGAATATCATCCAGATAAATCACCACAAATGTATCTAGGAGATCCCTGAAGATATCATTCACGAAGTGTTGGAAAGTGGCTGGGGCGGTACTCAGACCAAAAGGCATAACTAGATATTCAAAGTGTCCATAGCGTGACCTGAAAGCAGTCTTCCATTCATCCCCAGGTCTAATACGGACCAAGTTATAGGCCCCACGGAGATCCAGTTTAGAGAAAATCTTGGCATGCCGCACTCTCTCCAACAACTCAGGGATTAAAGGCAATGGATAACGGTTTCTAATAGTAACCTTATTGAGTTCCCTATAGTCTATGCAGGGTCTCAGAGATCCATCTTTCTTCTTCACAAAGAAGATGGGTGCACCTGTGGGAGATGAAGAGGGGCGTATGAAGCCCTTGGCTAAATTTTCGTCTATATAATCCTTCAAAGCTTTTAGCTCGGGCCCCGCTAGGGGGTAGATCTTACCAAAAGGTATCTCGGCTCCAGGCAATAATTCAATTGGACAATCATATGGACGGTGAGGAGGAAGCTGATCAGCGTTCTTCTTGTCACATAAATCCACATAGTCCTGGTATACAGCTGGTAGTTCAGGGACTGACATGGTTCCTTTAGGAACAGAGCAAGCTGAAACTCCTTGACTCATCTGTTTCTCCGGAAAGTGTAATTCCTTGGTCTCCCAGTTAATCGTAGGATTCTGCGCCTGCAGCCATGGTAGCCCTAGAATAATGGGAAAGTGGGGAGAAGAGATAAGCAAAAAAGACATTTTCTCCTGATGATCTTTACCCATAAGGACCCTCAAAGGCTCTGTTTCTTGATCCACTGGTCCAGAAGTCAGTAGAGAGCCATTCACAGTCTCCATCTGTACTGGAGTAGCCTTCTTCACTGAACGTATCCCCTGTTTCAGAGCAAAGGAGATATCCATAAAATTTCCACTTGCTCCTGAGTCGATCATAGCAGAGCTAGACACCCAGACTGAGTCAACCCAGAGTTTGATGGAAAGGAAGCAATGAGAACTGTTTCTTTTATAACTCAGCTGGGACACCGCTGAGGAAACTTGAAAAATTGCAGCGTTTATACCGTCATCGTCCCCAGAACTAACAGAGTTTAAGTCCGAGAAATCAAGATCTCTTGCAGCAGATCTCTCTGGAGCCTGAGGCTCGGACATGACAGAGCTCCTCTCGCAACACTCACAGTGAATGACTGCTGCAGTAGTCTTACGAGAACGGCTGGGGCAGTTTATAATGAAGTGCCCTGACTTACCACAGTAGAAACATAGATTTTCCTTTATACGATGTTCTTTGCGTGCATCACTAACCCGTCTTTGTAAAGAGTCCACCTGCATGGGTTCAGGTTCTGGTTCCCTTGTGATCCTACTCAAAGGTTCCATAGCTGAGGAAGGAGGTAGTAAAAGGTTAGTGCGATTATTTTCGAACCATCTCTGTTGTCTGCGTTCAGTCAGACGAGCATCAATATGGATACAATAGTTAATAAAGTCACCTAACGCAGTGGGAGGGTCGGCACGAGCAAGTTCATCCTTAATCAGTGGAGACAACCCTTTCCGAAAAATAGATTTTTTAGCGGAAGTGTCCCAAGTGGTATCAAGAGCCCATCTCCTGAAATCCAGGGCATATTCGGCTACTGAACGCTTACCTTGGCGCAAAGTTAACATGGCTGCTTCAGCTGTTGCACCTCGATTGGGGTCATCAAACACCTGCCCCATGGCTGAAATAAAAGCATCAAGGTGATTCAAACAATCATCCTCAGTCTCAATCAGAGGGTTTGCCCACATCAAAGCCTTATTGGTAAGCAACATGATTATAGTAAGCACTTTGGATCGTTCAGTGGGAAATTGTGAAGCATGTGCAGAGAAAAATAGATTGCATTGGTTAATAAATCCCCTGAATTTCTCACGTTCACCGCCAAAACGAAAAGGAGGTAATTTGGGGATCCCAGAACTCGGGGTTATGGCAGGAGCCTGGGCTCGTTCCTCTAGAGCCTCAATCCTGGCTCGCAATTCCTGGGTAGTCTGTCCAAACACTTGCAAATTATGATTAGTGAGGTCCTGTAGGCTTGCAAAACGGGTTTTTAAAGTCTGTACATCTGAAAGGATTGTATCAGTCACTCCGCAAAGTTCCTTTATGCGGGCCTCCATCCTCCAGATCTTTTAAGGCAGAAGTGCTGGAAGGAGAAGAGGAAAGGAAAAAAAAAAAAAACAATAGTGTTTACCTGTGGTAACACTCCAGAGTAAAATTTTAAGGGAATGCGCTCACCTGGAATGGTTGTGAGAAGTCACAACCACTGTCATCACATAAGGTATTAAACGGACATCTGATATCCACAGTCACAGCAGACACGGCTTTCCCAGACCCAGCAGACACTAAACATTGGCTCCTGAATCTTGTCATGTATAGTGTACAGTTCCTATAGCGTCTTGTGCTTGGGTGCGAGGAAAACACAGGAGACACAGGTTGATATGAAATGACTTGTATTACTTCATACAAGCATGCTGAAAAGTTCACACAGTTTGCAGGAACAGCGACAGGAGACACAGCAGGCCAGAGTAACTTCAAGCACTACAATAAATCTCCAAAGCAGGTTCAGGATCTCTTCTCTGTACTGTAATTCCTCTGCAAACATGGATTCACCAAACAGCAGGTTTCCAGAGTCCAAAAGTGTTCCAAGGTTCCTCAGTAGGGAATAGCTGGAGTACAAGTCCAAGGTTTCCAGAAGTCAGGTCACAGACTGACTGAGGCTTGATTCAGGAGCACTGATTGTTCAGCTGAGGCTGCTTAAGAAGCAAGAGGGAAGAATCAGGGCGGGAACATGAAAACTGGAAACTCCATATTAACTGAGGGCAAGAGCTGCAGAAAGACAGAAAGCAAAATGGCCGACGGAAAACTGAGTTTCAAGGAACATGTCAACAGAGACAAAGAACCTTACACCTCTCTTTCTCTCTAACTCTTCTCTGACTCAGACTGCAACTCTAGTCTGGGGACGAGCTCCTCACTCTTCCTGTCCCCAGCACTGACTAACTAACCCCGCCTCAAGGCCAGAACTAATAGGGAAGCTCTCCTGAAACCGGGTTTAGAGCTCCCCCTTCTGGTCAGGAGTTAGGAAAAGTGTTGCAGGTTGGTATTACCTAATCAGGGGATCCCTCCTTGCTTTCAGGCAAACATCACCCCCTTTGAGGGAGGCAATGCCACTGTGGCAACTGGACTCCTGGGGTGCCACATCTGCACCGTATCTTGAGTGATAAAAAGCAGAAATGTAAAAATGTTTGCAAATTTATTAAAAAAGAAAAGCTGAAATATCACATGGTCATAAGTATTCAGACCCTTTGCTCAGATACTCATATATAAGTCACATGCTGTCCATTTCCATCTTGTGATCCTCCTTGAGATGGTTCTACTCCTTCATTGGAGTCCAGATTTGTTTAATTAAACTGATAAGACTTGTTTTGTAAAGGCACACACCTGTCTATATAAGACCTCACAACTCATAGTGCATGTGAGACCAAATGAGAATCATGAGGTCAAAGGAACTGGCCAATGAGCTCAGAGACAGAATTGTGGTAAAGCACAGATCTGGCCAAGGTTATAAAATAATTTCTCCTGTACTCAAAGTTCTTAAGAGCACAATGGCCTCCATAATACTTAAATGGAAGAAGTTTGGGACCACAAGAAGTCTTCCTAGACCTGTGTGTCCAGCCAAACTGAGAAATTGTGGGAGAAGAGCCTTGGTGAGAGAGGTAGACAAGAACCCCAAGATCACTGTGGTTGAGTTCCACAGATGCAGTAGGGAGATGGGAGAAAGTTCCACAAAGTCAACTATCACTGCAGCCCTCCACCATTCGGGCCTTTATTGCAGAGTGAAAAAATGCTGAAAAACCCTGCTGTAACTAAGTAAATAGAAAGCAAAAAGTGCATTTAAATAATACAGAGTTTTTAGTAATACTGCTTTTGATTAAAAATAGCATAAAAGCCATCCCACCATGACAAGGCAACTGTTATGATTTGGTAGCTGAGGAGAGCAGGCAAAAAAGGCAATACACAGAGAGGTTGGAATCTACTGGATTGCAGTACCCTGACTAACCACCACAACTAAAGGCAGCCGTGGAGCGTACCTACGTTGGTCCTAGACGCCTCGTCACAGCCTGAGAAGCTAACTACACCTAAAGATAGAAAGAGGAAAACTATCTGCCCCGGAGCAGATCCCCAAAGAACATAGGAAGTCCCCAAACATGTAATGGCGGTTAGACAAGAGGAAATACAGACACAGACAGAAAATAGTATGAGCAAACGTTGGGGCCCAATCTTCCTAGAAAGAAAAGGATAGGAAGGACACTTACTGCAATTCAAAAAACCCTAAAAAAATACCAACACACTAATTGCAAAAACACCTGAGATCAGAGGTCGTGTGAAATTAGTTCTCTGGTGTAACAAAACTAAGCAGCAGCCACTGAAAAAACTGGAAAAGGCAAATGAACAAATAACAGTGGCTCAGATAAACTGAGAGGAGCACAAGCCCCCGGAGGGGACCTGGCTGACCTCCACAGAAGTGCAGGACAAAATGCAAAAAGCAAGCACAAAAAATAAAAGCAGAAAATATCTTATCTGTTAGCAGAAGATGCAGGCAAGACACGGCAAGCTTCCAAGTGAACCAGGAACCAAAGTTGAGACAAGAACAATTGATCACCGGCAACCCTGATGGGAGGGAACCTCCCTTATATAAGACCAGTCTGTAACACCTGATTGCCAATCTTCACAATCTTCATTGAATAGTTCAGTACTGTTTGTAAACACCAGAGGGAGCTTCTGCTCAGAATTAATTTCTAACATATTCACAACAGGCAACTCTGATAGGGACAGTTCTACACTGTCTAATATTAAAAACATGGGTTTATGTGCTGCATGTGTTCCTGTGTACAGTCATGGCCAAAAGTTTTGAGAATGACACAAATATTATATTTTCACATGATCTGCTGCCCTCTGGTTTTTATGTGTGTGTTTGACAGATGTTTTTATCACAGACAGAAATATAATTGCAAACATATGAGTAACAAAAGCTTATATTGACAGTTAGAATGAGTTAATGCAGCAAGTCAATATTTGCAGTGTTGACCCTTCTTCTTCAGGACCTCTGCAATTCTCCCTGGCATGCTCTCAATCAACTTCTGGACCAAATCCTGACTGATAGCAGTCCATTCTTGCACAATCAATGCTTTCATTTTGTCAGAATTTTTAGGTTTTTGTTTGTCCACCCGTCTCTTGATGATTGACCACAAGTTCTCAATGGGATTAAGATCTGGGGAGTTTCCAGGCCATGGACCCAAAATCTCTATGTTTTGTTCCCTGAGCCATTTAGTTATCACCTTTGCTTTATGGCAAGGTGCTCCATCATGCTGGAAAAGGCATTGTTGATCGCCAAACTGCTCTTGGAGGGTTGGGAGAAGTTGCTCTTGGAGGACATTCTGGTACCATTCTTTATTCATGGCTGTGTTTTTAGGCAAGACTGTGAGAGAGCCGATTCCCTTGGCTGAGAAGCAACCCCACACATGAATGGTTTCACGATGCTTAACAGTTGGCATGAGACAAGACTGGTGGTAGTGCTCACCTTGTCTTCTCCGAATGAGGCGTTTTCCTGATGTCCCAAACAATCGAAAAGGGGATTCATCACAGAAAATAACTTTACCCCAGTCCTCAGCATTCCACTGCCTGTACCTTTTGCAGAATATCAGTCTGTCCATGATGTTTTTTCTGGAGAGAAGTGGCTTCTTTGCTGCCCTCCTTGAGACCAGGCCTTGCTCCAAGAGTCTCCGCCTCACAGTGCGTGCAGATACACTCACACCTGCCTGCTGCCATTCCTGAGCAAGCTCTGCACTGCTGGTAGGCCGATCCTGCAGCTGAAACACTTTTAAGAGACGGTCCTGGCGCTTGCTGGTCTTTCTTGGGCGCCCTGGAGCCTTTTTGGCAACAATGGAACCTTTCTCCTTGAAGTTCTTGATGATGCGATAGATTGTTGACTGAGGTGCAATCTTTCTAGCTGCGATACTCTTCCCTGTTAGGCCATTTTTGTACATTGCAATGATGACTGCACGTGTTTCTTTAGAGATAACCATGGTTAACAGAAGAGAAACAATTATGCCAAGCACCAGCCTCCTTTTAAAGTGTCCAGTGGTGTCATTCTTACTTAATCATGACAGATAGATCTCCAGTCATGTCCTCATCAACACCCACACCTGTGTTAATGGAGCAATCACTGAAAAGAGGTTAGCTGGTGTCACGCTGTCTAATGATATGTATACAATGTCAGTAAACTATTAATACAGGAACAACACTCTATACAACAACTAGTATAGCAACATCAGCATGTAAGTATAGAATAGATTTACCTGACACGATATCTGCTGAACTCAGGGTTAATCTTGAGGACTTGATGAGCTGAAACAGGAAAGAGGTGGACCGGGATCTAACCTGACCCTAAACTGGGGTCCTAACTAATCCCTCACCTTGGAGGTACTGATAATGGTTCAGAGGTCCAAGTCTCCAACCTAACCCTGTCTCCTATCAGACCCTGAACCCTGTAATCAGTCCTAAGAAGGATCCTGACTACCACCAAAGGGATATGGGCTGATCTTAGCTAAATACACAGATTAGACATATAAGACAGACAGGATAACACTCGCTTGCATACACACTCAAACACCAAAGGAACATAAATGGTCTGGGAAATAAACTCTAACCAAGTTGAGCTTAGAACAACTAAGGAGCTCACAACTAAAGTCTATACAGATTCATTCCTATCTGTGGTCTGCATGAAGGTTTCACTGGCAACTCCCCAAGCAGACAACCAGGAATTTAAAGGAAACCAATCAACAAATAATCAATTGCAGCCGGGAGAAACTGCACCCAGTCCCAGCACCGAGCACAGACAGAATTAACTCCCTAGCTGCCAAACACAAAGAAACAGCAGCTCAGCTGTGAGAAGTCAAAATGTGCAACCGCGACGATCTTCGTGGCAATGCACACATGACAGTACCCCCCCTTCTACGAGGGGCCTCCGGACCCTCAGGGCCAGGCCTGCCGGGTGAGTTCTGTGGAAGGTCCGAACCAAACGATCTGCGTTAACATCAGACGCAGGGACCCACGTCCTCTCCTCTGGACCATACCCCTTCCAATGCACCAAATACTGAAGGGACCGGCGATTCAGACGTGAGTCAATGATCTTTGATACTTGAAATTCCAAGTTACCATTGATCAACACAGGAGGAGGAGGTAGAGGTGACGGTATGACTGGTGCCACATACCTTTTAAGTAATGACTTGTGGAACACATTATGAATTTTAAACGTAGGAGGGAGGTCCAGACGAAATGCCACAGGATTAATTATGGAACTGATCCTGTACGGCCCGATGAATCTGGGACCCAGTTTCCAGGAGGGCACTTTAAGTTTTATATTCCTGGTAGACAACCATACCAGATCGTTCACATTCAGATCTGGACCAGAAACTCTCCTCCTATCAGCCATACGTTTGTAACGGTTCCCCATCGCACTCAGATTATTCAATACACCTCTCCACACAGAAGCAAGTGACGACGAGAAACGCTCCTCCTCAGGAACCCCAGAAGGGCCCCCCCCATTGAAAGTACAAAACTGGGGATGAAAACCATATGCCCCAAAAAACGGGGACTTACCAGTGGACTCGCTCCGCCTGTTGTTAAGAGCGAACTCTGCCAGAGGCAAGAAAGAAGACCAGTCCTCTTGGTTCTCTGAGACAAAACACCGGAGATATGTCTCTAAGCTCTGATTCAGACGCTCTGTCTGACCATTGGTCTGCGGATGAAAAGCCGAGGAAAATTACAATTGCATCCCCCGACGTAAACAAAATGCCCTCCAAAATTTGGACACAAACTGAGACCCCAGTAGTATAGGGACCCCAGTATTCGTCAAACTCAAATCTGACAGGTCGACACGCCCCCTATCATTTAATCCATCTCCCTGTCAGATTGATCCAGGTCGTCACGTCCCCTGGCTGAACTTTGCTCAGGCTGGGAAATCTGGTCTGCTGGATTTGTGAATTTCAATCAAAGTGATTTATTCGTCTCTATTGATATTTTATCCACTGGATTAGATTAGTCTGTGGAGTTTTACTGTATTAAAGAGCGATTCTTGATTTTATTCTTTTTTGTGGGTAGATGCTTTTAAGGACCCAGTAAATGTATAAGGAGTTCTAGTTAAATACAGACTTCTGTATATAACTAGTATATAATGATTTTTAGTGAATTAAAGAGTGAATCTTGATATTTTTTGTGGTGAGAAACTTTTAAGGACCCAGTAAATGCATGTAAAACACTATTGTGGTGGAATTTGGAATTATGACGCTCAACTTATAGTTTTATTCAGTATATATATTTTTAGCTTGGCAGTGTATCTACACTTATATCAGGACTGGGAAGAATGTACTTTTGTTACAGATCGGTAAGCTATTACTAAGCTGTGTATCTAAGGCTTGGGTTGTATTGAGAGGAGCATATTTTTCTATTTACTAACTAACATGGTACATAGATATACATCTTTACTGGCACATAGAAATGTAGTACAACAGTGTTGACATGAATTGTCAGAATGAGTGAAGGTCGATGCTACGGTAATTCAGGCAAACAGTAAATAGTATTGCATTGTGTATAGTCAGTGGGATCTTTTAAAACCAACACATTTATGTGTATTCTGATAGCAGTGCCCATAGAATGAGTGAAGGTCGATGCTATTGTGACATGTTAGAAACCACATATACTAAATAGCCCTGTATTGTGTCATGACCTGTAAGTACAATGAGAGAAGGTCGCATGCATTCATGAATTCATTTGTCTCTATTTACCTGTAAATGTGTGTAAAGGGGAAAGTCATGGCGAGATTGAAATAAATTGAAAAAGGAAGCTTTTGCAGTATAAAATACAAATTTTATTAAGGTCTAAAATACATTATCATGGATAAAAATCCAAAAGAGTGGGATATACACCATGCAGAAAAAATAACCAAAGTGTTGACATGAAGTTACAGCTCAAAGACATATACATTATCATGAATAAAAATCCAAAAGAGTGGGATATACAGCATGCAGAAAAATAGCCAAATGCAGACAGGTATGAACTACATTCAAATCAATATATAATAATGCACATCTCCATATCTTATATGTTATAACGATAATAGACTAATCCGGGGCTAAACAATAATAACCTACATATATTTGTCCATATATATGCAGTCTATGTAACTCACAATATCCCCCAATAGGCAGACATATATGCACTATATATAGGATTATAAGTATCTCAATGAAGCATGTATATCAATAAAGTAACTTCCCCATCACAGATGCTAATATAATGATGTTAGCATGCAAGTGCAGGGCTCACAATACATACAGTGCGTGCATATGAAGTCAATTAGCACATCCATATGAGGAGCTATATTAAAAAAGCAGTTGTGTATAGTTGGCCAATCAAATATTAGTTATGTGTTCGCTACCACTGTCAACCATAGCAGCTCTCATGATGCTAGCTAATCACAGATGCTAATATAATGATGTTAGCATGCAAGTGCAGGGCTCACAATACATACTGTGCGTGCATATGAAGTCAATTAGCACATCCATATGAGGAGCTATATTAAAAAAGCATTTGTGTATAGTTGGCCAATCAAATATTAGTTATGCGTTCGCTACCACTGTCAACCATAGCAGCTCTCATGATGCTAGCTATTCTGATCAGCTTATCATATCAACCATGAAGCCTCTTTTAACCCCTTCACAATAATGTACAGAGGAGTTTTTATGTTTTAATACTGATAGACATATTGTGAACGGACATATAGGGTCCATGTGAGACACCATATTTTTCAAATATTAGTTAAGCGTATATTTCAACATTTTGCTCCTTCACAGATTTATTTTACATTATTTTTTTATTTTGCTTAAGGATCGTGTACAGAGGAGTTTTTATGTTTTAATACTGATAGACATATTGTGAACGGACATATAGGGTCCATGTGAGACATGCCTGGACAAGTCCGGGCATGTCTGGGCATGCCTGGACAAGTCCTGGTCACGGGACAGCCGTGGAAAAAACAATACTGAAATTCAAAAACTATGTGCTGGCCGTTAAAACACGCGCACAGTCATCTAGAAAATATTGAGCGAGTTGCTTCACAAACCCTCTCAAGGCATGTTGAATGTTAACGTTCCCGCTATGAGCTACACACATGATCAACTGTATAGCCTGGGATGCGTAGCGTTCTTGCAGCGCAGGCCTATTTTTAAAGACGCTAAGCCCATCAGATATAAAAGACAGGCATGTTGAGACGTGTCCCGGCCTATTTTGGCACAGAACCACAACTATGCAACGATTTTGACCAGCATTCAACAAAAAATCGGGTACAAAAGAGTTTTTATATTTTATACTGATGACATATTGTGACGGACATATAGGTCATGTGAGAATGCTGACAAGTCGGATGTGGAATGCGGACAATCCTGGTCACGGAAGCGTGGAAAAAACATATGAAATTCAAAAACTATGCATGTCGTTAACACGCAACAGTCATCTAGAAATATATGATCGAGTTGCTTCACAACCTCTCAATGGCATGTTAATGTTAACGTTCCCATATGATGCTAACACTGACAACTGTATAGCCGGGATGCAGCAGTCTTGCAGGCAGGCCTATTTAAACGCTAAGCCATGCAGATATAAAAGACAGCATGTTAGACGTTCCGGCCTATTTTGGCACAGAACACAACTAGCAACGTTTTGACCAGCATTCAACAAAATATCGGGTACAAAATTTTTAACATACCCGTGTTTCGGACCCTCAGACCATGCCAGAAGCACTCTGTGCCATGTACTCTAACTCATAATATTCGATTTTGATCAGCATTCAACAAAAAATTGGGTGCTAACTTTTTAGCATACCTGTGTTTCTATAGCGAATACACGGACCCCTACAGCGCATCCCTATAGTGTAGTTTAATGTAGGGGCAAACAGATTATCGCTGGTGCTTGGAAAATACCACATTTCATAGATGGTGCTGATCCGCTGAATCATTTTTAAACATTTCACGCCACTCATGCACCCACAGCACACTTATGCTGTACCAGCACCGCTGCAGCTAGTGCTTTTTAGCTAAAAAAAAAAAGACCCTTATTTGCATCATTTTCATTATAGTACGACTGGTACATACCCACTCCTATGCAGCGATATTGAGTACCGTTCAACAAAAATCAGGTACAAACTTTTTAACATACCTGTGTTTCGGGCGCTCATGCCATACCAGAAGCACTCTGTGCCATGTACCATAGCCCATAATAATCGATCTTGATCAGTATTCAACAAAAAATTGGGTGCAAACTTTTTTAGCATAGCTGTGTTTCTGACTCCCATGTCGTACCAGAAAGACCTATTTTGGCACAGGCCTACACCTATGCAACGGTTTTGACCACGACTCAACAAAAATGGCTACAAACTTTTTAACATATCTGTGTTTCGGACTATCATGTCATAGCAGAAGCACCCTGTGCCATGTACTCTAGACCATAATATTCGTTTTTGATCACCATTCAACAAAAAATTGAGGCATGTTGAGACGTGTCCCGGCCTATTTTGGCACATGACAAATGTTTCTGACTCTCATGTCATACCAGAAGCACCCTGTGCCATGTACTCTAGACCATAATATTTCACATCGGGTATGGAAACTACATAGCTTTGTTTTCTCAGGTATTTAAAAAAGTGTGGAAAACTGAAAATCCCGCGGCCTGTGGTAATTTAGTGAGAACCATATAGACAAATCGGGTATCGTCACACACGAGACCACGACACCTCGGGCTATCACATTTACCACTAGTTTTCAAAAATCAGCTCCTTAACAATAAAGTAAGAATCGTAGCGTCCTGCATTGTGGTCTATAAATGTATAGTTTGAAAATTTACCGTTGCTAAAGAACAGTAAAAAGTCGTGCGTACAACTATCAGCCCCAAAACTCTCACCACTATCACAAACACTATTACCTACAGAGGCGCCCCGCGAGAATTTCTGTATGTGTGTATCAAGATGCTCCCTGCTATGACCGAATGTTTGCTCGTGGATGCTGGCATTTCCAGTGACATCATAGTTGTGTAAATGCGCTGGGGCACGTGTATCGATCCCCTAGGTTGTAATGCGTGATCATTTTAATTATTTTTCAATTCATAACCATACGTTCTCAGGCAGACAGGTTTATTTCACAGAAGTTGACTGTACAGTTGCATAATCTTTGTTTAAAATCATACATTTGCATAATTTTGTTTAAAATCGCACAGTTCTGCAATAATGTCGGGTGTTGGACAC
Organism: Oophaga sylvatica; assembly: GCA_033576555.1. Taxonomy (NCBI): domain Eukaryota; kingdom Metazoa; phylum Chordata; class Amphibia; order Anura; family Dendrobatidae; genus Oophaga; species Oophaga sylvatica. The sequence continues at coordinate 35,126 of JARQOD010005396.1, forward strand.
GCACTTATCAGTCTTTCATACGTGTCGCAGAAAGATTTTAGTCTGTTCTGCGAGAGTTTATTATGCACGTACTGTGCAGACATGTCAAGAAACATTTTGGTGTGTTCACCAGTCCATACGGGTGTTGGTGTGTAAGGCGATCGACCATCATCCTTCTGCTTCTTACTTACACGCCGGCGCGATACCGCGCGTTTCTTTGACGGTAATGCATCGGCTGAATTGGCAGCTGCTGCTTCCGCGTTGCTATTTGCAGATTCTGTAGCTTGACACAGACGTATATTCTTAAGCCGACTACTCTCAGCATTCCCGGGGTGCTCGGTTGGCGCGTCGTTTTCTTCACGATCTGCGACACACCCGTGTGAAAGAGGCTCCGTTCTCACTTCCGTTCTGTTCTCAAATCCATAATTGCGCTGCTGCAAAACTCGCGAATGACGATCCTCCGTAACTAAAGAAAAGATACGTGGTGTAGTTAACCGCTAAGTGGGGGAGATATAGGAAGAGCTACATGAGCCACTTGGCTCTGATTCAACGCGATATTTGTAAAGCTACTAGCACCGATTATCTGTGAAACCGATGCATGATTGTTTGTATAAGTACACTATAGAGCGGCCTAGACATATATACTTACAAGTATGCCCCGGGTGCTGATCTACAGAGAATGCTGAATTAACAGACATCTCGCTGCTCGGACGCCGCCGTATGGGGCTGTTTTCTCCCTCAAACTGCAACCTCACGGGCGATACTTTAGCAGCTGTAAATAAAATATAACATACATGAATGCGCACAACACATTCACAAAGCTAACTTGACACAGGTAAATAAAACTAGTTACCGCAGAAATTTTTATCTGCGTGTATAACTACACTATAGAACTGCGTAGACATATATGCTTACAAGTATGAGACGTGTAGTGTAGTTCAGAGATTGGTGAATTAAACGGTGTGGAGGTGCTCGGGCGTTTTCGTATGGGTGTGTTTTCTTTTTCAAGCTGCAGTCTCCTGCTCGTTAGTTTAACATCTGTAAATAAAATATAACTATTACTCGCCACAGAAATGATATCTACGCGGGCCACACGCACAAAGCTAAATTCGCAAAGCTATCGTAACGCGCGTAAATAAAATATATCCACTAGTTATTGGTGGCGTCACAGGGTACAGAGGGTACAAACACATATCACCCTGGTTTCATGGACCCGCTACCTTTTCTATTCCAGAGCCGTGTGCTTAGCGAATCACCCCATCTTTTAGGAGCGTTGGGAGGATTATAGTCCGGTTCTACGAACTCGACATCTGAATCCTGGGGATCCTCCACGATCTCAACATCGGAATCGCGATGCTCGAGCGGCTCAGTCGCCACAGGGTTTCCAACCGTCCGTATGGATTTTAATTAATATAGACTGCCGCTAAAATCCATACAGTTAATTTTATTTTAGCTGACTGGGTCGTTAGCTAGACATGTTTTAATAATATAAACATTTTCTCATACAGATACAGCTGTAGCGGACTGGACGGTTGGAAACCCTGTGGCGACTGAGCCGCTCGAGCATCGCGATTCCGATGTTGAGATCGTGGAGGATCCCCAGGATTCAGATGTCGAGTTCGTAGAACCGGACTATAATCCTCCCAACGCTCCTAAAAGATGGGGTGATTCGCTAAGCACACGGCTCTGGAATAGAAAAGGTAGCGGGTCCATGAAACCAGGGTGATATGTGTTTGTACCCTCTGTACCCTGTGACGCCACCAATAACTAGTGGATATATTTTATTTACGCGTGTTACGATAGCTTTGCGAATTTAGCTTTGTGCGTGTGGCCCGCGTAGATATCATTTCTGTGGCGAGTAATAGTTATATTTTATTTACAGATGTTAAACTAACGAGCAGGAGGCTGCAGCTTGAAAAAGAAAACACACCCATACGAAAACGCCCGAGCACCTCCACACCGTTTAATTCACCAATCTCTGAACTACACTACACGTCTCATACTTGTAAGCATATATGTCTACGCAGTTCTATAGTGTAGTTATACACGCAGATAAAAATTTCTGCGGTAACTAGTTTTATTTACCTGTGTCAAGTTAGCTTTGTGAATGTGTTGTGCGCATTCATGTATGTTATATTTTATTTACAGCTGCTAAAGTATCGCCCGTGAGGTTGCAGTTTGAGGGAGAAAACAGCCCCATACGGCGGCGTCCGAGCAGCGAGATGTCTGTTAATTCAGCATTCTCTGTAGATCAGCACCCGGGGCATACTTGTAAGTATATATGTCTAGGCCGCTCTATAGTGTACTTATACAAACAATCATGCATCGGTTTCACAGATAATCGGTGCTAGTAGCTTTACAAATATCGCGTTGAATCAGAGCCAAGTGGCTCATGTAGCTCTTCCTATATCTCCCCCACTTAGCGGTTAACTACACCACGTATCTTTTCTTTAGATACGGAGGATCGTCATTCGCGAGTTTTGCAGCAGCGCAATTATGGATTTGAGAACAGAACGGAAGTGAGAACGGAGCCTCTTTCACACGGGTGTGTCGCAGATCGTGAAGAAAACGACGCGCCAACCGAGCACCCCGGGAATGCTGAGAGTAGTCGGCTTAAGAATATACGTCTGTGTCAAGCTACAGAATCTGCAAATAGCAACGCGGAAGCAGCAGCTGCCAATTCAGCCGATGCATTACCGTCAAAGAAACGCGCGGTATCGCGCCGGCGTGTAAGTAAGAAGCAGAAGGATGATGGTCGATCGCCTTACACACCAACACCCGTATGGACTGGTGAACACACCAAAATGTTTCTTGACATGTCTGCACAGTACGTGCATAATAAACTCTCGCAGAACAGACTAAAATCTTTCTGCGACACGTATGAAAGACTGATAAGTGCGTGTCCAACACCCGACATTATTGCAGAACTGTGCGATTTTAAACAAAATTATGCAAATGTATGATTTTAAACAAAGATTATGCTACTGTACAGTCAACTTCTGTGAAATAAACCTGTCTGCCTGAGAACGTATGGTTATGAATTGAAAAATAATTAAAATGATCACGCATTACAACCTAGGGGATCGATACACGTGCCCCAGCGCATTTACACAACTATGATGTCACTGGAAATGCCAGCATCCACGAGCAAACATTCGGTCATAGCAGGGAGCATCTTGATACACACATACAGAAATTCTCGCGGGGCGCCTCTGTAGGCAATAGTGTTTGTGATAGTGGTGAGAGTTTTGGGGCTGATAGTTGTACGCACGACTTTTTACTGTTCTTTAGCAACGGTAAATTTTCAAACTATACATTTATAGACCACAATGCAGGACGCTACGATTCTTACTTTATTGTTAAGGAGCTGATTTTTGAAAACTAGTGGTAAATGTGATAGCCCGAGGTGTCGTGGTCTCGTGTGTGACGATACCCGATTTGTCTATATGGTTCTCACTAAATTACCACAGGCCGCGGGATTTTCAGTTTTCCACACTTTTTTAAATACCTGAGAAAACAAAGCTATGTAGTTCCCATACCCGATGTGAAATATTATGGTCTAGAGTACATGGCACAGGGTGCTTCTGGTATGACATGAGAGTCAGAAACATTTGTCATGTGCCAAAATAGGCCGGGACACGTCTCAACATGCCTCAATTTTTTGTTGAATGGTGATCAAAAACGAATATTATGGTCTAGAGTACATGGCACAGGGTGCTTCTGCTATGACATGATAGTCCGAAACACAGATATGTTAAAAAGTTTGTAGCCATTTTTGTTGAGTCGTGGTCAAAACCGTTGCATAGGTGTAGGCCTGTGCCAAAATAGGTCTTTCTGGTACGACATGGGAGTCAGAAACACAGCTATGCTAAAAAAGTTTGCACCCAATTTTTTGTTGAATACTGATCAAGATCGATTATTATGGGCTATGGTACATGGCACAGAGTGCTTCTGGTATGGCATGAGCGCCCGAAACACAGGTATGTTAAAAAGTTTGTACCTGATTTTTGTTGAACGGTACTCAATATCGCTGCATAGGAGTGGGTATGTACCAGTCGTACTATAATGAAAATGATGCAAATAAGGGTCTTTTTTTTTTTAGCTAAAAAGCACTAGCTGCAGCGGTGCTGGTACAGCATAAGTGTGCTGTGGGTGCATGAGTGGCGTGAAATGTTTAAAAATGATTCAGCGGATCAGCACCATCTATGAAATGTGGTATTTTCCAAGCACCAGCGATAATCTGTTTGCCCCTACATTAAACTACACTATAGGGATGCCCTGTAGGGGTCCGTGTATTCGCTATAGAAACACAGGTATGCTAAAAAGTTAGCACCCAATTTTTTGTTGAATGCTGATCAAAATCGAATATTATGAGTTAGAGTACATGGCACAGAGTGCTTCTGGCATGGTCTGAGGGTCCGAAACACGGGTATGTTAAAAATTTTGTACCCGATTTTTTGTTGAATGCTGATCAAAATCGTTGCATAGTTGTGGTTCTGTGCCAAAATAGGCCGGGACACGTCTCAACATGCCTGTCTTTTATATCTGATGGGCTTAGCGTCTTTAAAAATAGGCCTGCGCTGCAAGAACGCTACGCATCCCAGGCTATACAGTTGATCATGTGTGTAGCTCATAGCGGGAACGTTAACATTCAACATGCCTTGAGAGGGTTTGTGAAGCAACTCGCTCAATATTTTCTAGATGACTGTGCGCGTGTTAACGGCCAGCACATAGTTTTTGAATTTCAGTATTGTTTTTTCCACGGCTGTCCCGTGACCAGGACTTGTCCAGGCATGCCCAGACATGCCCGGACTTGTCCAGGCATGTCTCACATGGACCCTATATGTCCGTTCACAATATGTCTATCAGTATTAAAACATAAAAACTCCTCTGTACACGATCCTTAAGCAAAATAAAAAAATAATGTAAAATAAATCTGTGAAGGAGCAAAATGTTGAAATATACGCTTAACTAATATTTGAAAAATATGGTGTCTCACATGGACCCTATATGTCCGTTCACAATATGTCTATCAGTATTAAAACATAAAAACTCCTCTGTACATTATTGTGAAGGGGTTAAAAGAGGCTTCATGGTTGATATGATAAGCTGATCAGAATAGCTAGCATCATGAGAGCTGCTATGGTTGACAGTGGTAGCGAACGCATAACTAATATTTGATTGGCCAACTATACACAAATGCTTTTTTAATATAGCTCCTCATATGGATGTGCTAATTGACTTCATATGCACGCACAGTATGTATTGTGAGCCCTGCACTTGCATGCTAACATCATTATATTAGCATCTGTGATTAGCTAGCATCATGAGAGCTGCTATGGTTGACAGTGGTAGCGAACGCATAACTAATATTTGATTGGCCAACTATACACAACTGCTTTTTTAATATAGCTCCTCATATGGATGTGCTAATTGACTTCATATGCACGCACTGTATGTATTGTGAGCCCTGCACTTGCATGCTAACATCATTATATTAGCATCTGTGATGGGGAAGTAACTTTATTGATATACATGCTTCATTGAGATACTTATAATCCTATATATAGTGCATATATGTCTGCCTATTGGGGATATTGTGAGTTACATAGACTGCATATATATGGACAAATATATGTAGGTTATTATTGTTTAGCCCCGGATTAGTCTATTATCGTTATAACATATAAGATATGGAGATGTGCACTATTATATATTGATTTGAATGTAGTCATACATCTGCATTTGGCTATTTTCTGCATGCTGTATATCCACTCTTGGATTTTTATTCATGTAATGTATTGTCTTTGAGCTGTAACTTATGTCAACACTTGGTTATTTTTTCTGCATGGTGTATATCCCACTCTTTTGGATTTTTATCCATGATAATGTATTTTAGACCTTAATAAAATTTGTATTTTATACTGCAAAAACTTCCTTTTTCAATTTATTTCAATCTCGCCATGACTTTCCCCTTTACACACATTTACAGGTAAATAGAGACAAATGAATTCATGAATGCATGCGACCTTCTCTCATTGTACTTACAGGTCATGACACAATACAGGGCTATTTAGTATATGTGGTTTCTAACATGTCACAATAGCATCGACCTTCACTCATTCTATGGGCACTGCTATCAGAATACACATAAATGTGTTGGTTTTAAAAGATCCCACTGACTATACACAATGCAATACTATTTACTGTTTGCCTGAATTACCGTAGCATCGACCTTCACTCATTCTGACAATTCATGTCAACACTGTTGTACTACATTTCTATGTGCCAGTAAAGATGTATATCTATGTACCATGTTAGTTAGTAAATAGAAAAATATGCTCCTCTCAATACAACCCAAGCCTTAGATACACAGCTTAGTAATAGCTTACCGATCTGTAACAAAAGTACATTCTTCCCAGTCCTGATATAAGTGTAGATACACTGCCAAGCTAAAAATATATATACTGAATAAAACTATAAGTTGAGCGTCATAATTCCAAATTCCACCACAATAGTGTTTTACATGCATTTACTGGGTCCTTAAAAGTTTCTCACCACAAAAAATATCAAGATTCACTCTTTAATTCACTAAAAATCATTATATACTAGTTATATACAGAAGTCTGTATTTAACTAGAACTCCTTATACATTTACTGGGTCCTTAAAAGCATCTACCCACAAAAAAGAATAAAATCAAGAATCGCTCTTTAATACAGTAAAACTCCACAGACTAATCTAATCCAGTGGATAAAATATCAATAGAGACGAATAAATCACTTTGATTGAAATTCACAAATCCAGCAGACCAGATTTCCCAGCCTGAGCAAAGTTCAGCCAGGGGACGTGACGACCTGGATCAATCTGACAGGGAGACGGATTAAATGATAGGGGGCGTGTCGACCTGTCAGATTTGAGTTTGACGAATACTGGGGTCCCTATACTACTGACCCCCTATCTGACACCACATCAGAAGGCAACCCATGAAGTCTAACGATCTCCCTAATGAACACCTGCGCCAGAGTTTTAGCATTAGGGAGTGCAGGAAGAGCAACAAAATGTGCCATCTTACTGAACCTGTCAACAACCACCAGTATGACAGTATTCCCTGACGACGGAGGAAGGTCCGTAATGAAGTCCATAGATAAATGAGTCCATGGACGCTCTGGAAGTTTCAAGGGTAAAAGGGTCCCAGACGGACGGGTATGAGGGGTTTTAGAGCGAGCACACACCCCACATGACGCGACAAAAGTTATAACATCTTTATTAGCATTAGGCCACCAAAACCGGCGAGAAAGGAGATCTAAAGTAGCCTTACTCCCTGGATGTCCTGCTAGAGCAGAATTATGATGTGCCTCAATAACCTTTTGTCTCAACAGATTTGGGACAAACAGTCTCCCTGGAGGTCCTGCAGGGGCGTCCCCCTGAGCCTCTAACACCTCCTCCTCAAGCTCAGAAAATACAGCCGACACTACCACCCCCTCCTGAAGGATAGGACTCGGGTCATCCGTTTTCCCGGCCCCTGGGAAACTGCGAGACAAGGCATCAGCCTTTACATTCTTAGACCCCGGGCGATAAGTGACGACAAAATTAAACCTGGTAAAAAACAACGACCATCGAGCTTGTCTGGAATTCAGACGCTTAGCGGATTCCAAATACAACAGGTTCTTGTGATCAGTAATAACGGTAACCGGGTGGACTGCCCCCTCCAAAAAGTGACGCCATTCTTCAAAAGCTAACTTAATGGCCAAAAGTTCCCTATTGCCGATATCATAATTCCTTTCGGCGGACGACAATTTCTTAGAAAAGAAAGCGCACGGATGCCATTTACCAGGGGACGGACCCTGGGACAATATAGCACCCACCCCTACGTCAGACGCATCCACCTCCACAATGAACGGCTGAGATGCATCTGGTTGGATGAGAACGGGTGCCGAAGCAAAACATTTCTTCAAAGAGGAAAAGGCTTGGCAAGCTTTGTCCGACCATTTAGAAAAATCCGTCCCTTTTCTTGTCATGTCAGTGAGAGGTTTGACGACAGATGAGAAATTACAAATAAATTTCCGGTAGTAGTTAGCAAACCCCAAAAAACGCTGCAGAGCCTTAAGATCCCCTGGCTGATCCCATTCAAGCACTGCTCTCACCTTTTCAGGGTCCATACGGAAACCGGAGGCTGACACCAAAAAACCCAAAAACTGAAGTTCCTGTACGGCAAATACACACTTCTCCAGTTTGGCGTATAATTTATTGTCTCGCAAGATCTGCAACACCTGTCTCACATGCTCCTGATGAGACACAAGATCTGGCGAGTAAATTAAAATGTCGTCCAAATATACAACCACAAACAGCCCCACAAGGTGATGAAAAATGTCATTAACAAAATGTTGGAATACTGCTGGTGCAGTAGTCAGACCAAAAGGCATGACTAGGTTCTCATAATGTCCCTCCGGTGTGTTAAACGCCGTTTTCCACTAATCCCCCTCTTTTATCCTAATCAGATTATACGCCCCCCTGAGATCCAATTTAGAAAACCATTTAGTGTTTACAAGGAAATAAAGGTTTTTTTAGTTTCGATATTTTGTTCCCATAGACTTACATGGGACTTCCGCTATCGAAATCGGATATCGACGATATTTAGTGATATCGGCGATACAATTTCGATACGATATTTTTAGATATCGAGCAATATCGCTAAACACTAGACTTCACCCAAGACACGTCTGATTGGGAAGATCCACTTCCAGCAGAGAAAGCAGACCTTTGGGCAGAGTGGAGGAGGTCTCTCGAGGCCTTGACCAACCTTCGTGTGAAAGGACCATATGCTCCTGTGCCTTCCACAGAAGTCAAGACACAAAGACTTTGTATCTTCTGTGACGCATCAGTCAAAGCGATCATAGCAGTAGCATACCTCAAATCCATAGACGTAAACTAACAGAGCCACACCGGGTTTGTGATGAGCCGAACTAAACTGCCACCACTCCGTGAATACACGATACCCAGGCTGGAAATCTGTTCTGCTGTCTTGCAGTTGAGTTTGCCGAGCTTATCTCAGATGTGATGAATCTGGAGACCAAAGATGCAGAGTTCTACACTGACAGCAAGGTGGTACTGGGATACATCTGCAATGAAACGCGACGCTTTTATGTCTACGTCAGCAACCAGGTACTGAGGATAAGAAGATCCACCTGCCCTAATTACCTACTCACCCCAATCCTGCAGACCATGCGACTAGATCCATTGCTCCAAGTCATCTTAAGGACACTACATGGTTCACAGGCTCTGCTTCCTTGTACCGTTCAATGCCCCACATCGGTAGGCCTGATATGTTTGAACTAGTGGATCCAGATGCCAATGAAGAGCTCCGTCCTCGAGTGTCTGCTCTGCATACAGTGATTTCAAGTCATCACCTGGAATCTCATCGGTTCAGCAGGTTCTCAACCTGGAAGTCACTTGTTCGAGCCATCGCTTGTCTACTTCATGTGGCCCAGTCCTACAAGTCAGCATTACCTGCAAGCCAGAGATCTTGTAAAGGTTGGCATCACTGCAAGCATGCATTTACTGCCCTCAACCTGGAAAGAGCCAAGGTTACAATACTTTGTGTTGTACAAAAGGAAACCTACCCCATAGAAATAGACAACCTCAACAAGGGACAACACATTCCTGGAGACCGCGTGCTTGATCCAATTGTCGACCAAGACGGGCTGCTGAGAGTAGGTGGCTGTCTTCAAGAAGCCGAGGTAGAAGTTTCAGAGAAACACCCGGTAATAATCCCTGGATGTCATCACGTCACAACCCTGCTCAGTCACCACCATCATGACTTAATGAGACACCAAGGCCGTTTGTTTACTGAAGGGAATCTGCGGGCGGCTGGACTATGGATAGTCAGTGCAAAGAGAAGCATGAGCAAACTCGTCTTTAACTGTGTTACATGTCGCAAACTCCGTGGCATGTTCCAAAATCCGAAGATGGCCAATCTTCCATCCGACAGACTTAGTACTGAACCCCCTTCACCAACGTTGGACTAGATGTATTCGGTCCTTGGTCCGTGGCTACTCGGCACACTAGGAAGATCAATACTGAAGCAAAGTGTTGGGCAGTTCTATTCACCTATCTGTCCATCAGAGCTGTTCATAAAGAAGTAATCGATTCTATGGACACTTCAAGTTTTATAAATTTGCTTCGACGCTTCATCACAATCAGAGGCCCTGTGACGCATATTCGCTCTGACCGAGGTATGAATTTCATCGGAGCAGCAAGAGCACTCCAAATCCCTTCCAATTTAGACATCGCTAATGTTGAAAGGTATCTAGGCGAGCAAGGATGCACCTGGACTTTCAATCTACCACACTCTTCGCACATGGGAGGTGCCTGGGAGAGAATGATAGGCATAGCACGCAAAATACTAGACTCTATCTTCTTACAAACGAACAACAGACTCACACTTGAGAGTTTAACTACATTCTTGGCAGCGGTATCAGCTATCATGAATGCCAGGCCACTGACAGCACTTTCCAGCGATTCCGGAGACCCAACAGTCCTTACTGCTGCAATGCTACTCACGCAGAAAACCTGTGTCACTATAGCTCCACTCGGAGAATTCAACGACAAAGACCTTTACAGGCGACAGTGGAGGCAAGTGTAAAGCATGTCCAATGTCTCTCCACTCTGCAAATCAGGATGAAGTGGCAGAAAGACTGCCCAAACATCCAACATGGCGATGTTGTACTCATCAAAGACAGTCAGTCGCACCGAAATGAGTGGCCATTCGGCCTAGTCACCAAGCCTCTTCCCAGCAAGGATGTGAAAGTGCGCAAAGTAGAAGTCACAGTGTGCAAACAAATTGTTCCTCAGACAAGTTACGGAACTTGTATTGTTACTGTACCCAGAAGAACCAAATAATGGCATCCGTTGATGCCAAGCGGGGAGTGTTCTGCCCATTTATGTGCCCTGTGGAAAACTGTACATCCTATGTGGTCTTGTTCACCTTCACAGGCGTGGTCTTCATTGGTAGGAACTGAGAAAGGGCAAGGTAGGTGTCACGGGTGTGTCGCGGCGGAGATCGTCGCGATTGCACACCCTGACTTCGCACAGCTGAGTTTCTGGTGCTGGGTGTTTTTCAGCACTGAGGGAGTTAATTCTTTCTCTCTCGATGCTGGACAGACCAGCCTCGCCCAGCTGCGATTGATGATTTGTTAATTAGCTTCCTTCATATACCTGCTGGTCTGCTGGGGAAGTTGCCGGTGAAAGCATTCATTCAGACCAGCAGAGCGGATCGTTTCTGAGAAGACTTAAGCTAAGAGTGCCTGTTGTGGTTTTTCCTCTCCTCGCTTATTGTTTATCTTCTTAACCTTTTGTGTTCCTCTGTAGTGGAAGTTTTGTATGCAAGGCAGTGTTTTCTTTACCCCCTGTCTGTCTCGTTTGTATTTGACTGTGTGTAAGCTGTTGCCTGCCCATTCCCTGTGGTGGTAATCAGGGTCCTTCTCAGGACTAGATTACAGTGGTCAGGGATCTACAGGAGACAGGGTTACGCTGGCGGCCTGGACCTCTGTACCATTAACAGTACCTCCAGGTAGAGGGACTAGTCAGGACCCCAGTTCAGGGTCAGCATAGACCCCGGTCCACCTCTATCCTGAGACAGCGTTTCACGTGCACAGTATAGACCCACAATACATTGGATATTATGTCAGGTAAGACATTGCTGGCAGATTCTACGTATACATGTTGATATTTTCTATAATATGAAATATAGAGTGTTGTCTCATTAGATATATGTTACTATCATAGAATATATCTGTTATACGTTGTGACATTTTCACCGGCCACTTCTAAAAGATTCTCCCCAGCTACCATGGATCCAGTAGCCCAGTTAGCTCAGCAGTTGCAGAGTTTGTCCATGGAGCTGACGGACGTTAAGTCCAAGGTTTTGTACCCCCGGGAGCAAACCAGATCTGAACCTAAAGTTGCTCTCCCGGACAGGTTCACTGGTGGGCGGGACAAATTTTTTACCTTCCGGGAGGCTTGTAAATTATATTTTCGGCTACGACCTCGGTCTTCGGGGAGTGAAGACCAGAGGGTGGGAATTGTCATCTCGCTCTTACAAGGGGACCCTCAATCCTGGGCATTCTCTCTTCCTCCAGACTCCCCGGCTCTCCAGTCAGTAGATCGATTTTTTACAGCCCTGGGTCTGGTATATGATGACCCGGATCGGGTCTCCCTTGCTGAAATGAAGTTACGTAAGATACAGCAGGGAGATCGTCCGGCGGAGGAATTTTCTTCTGAGTTCCGTAAATGGGCCACAGATACTCAGTGGAATGACCCAGCTCTTAGGAGCCAGTTTTGTCAAGGATTATCTGACAAATTAAAAGATGTGTTGGCTCAGTATGATTCTCCCCCGTCACTGGAGGCCGCTATGGCCCTTGCGATTCGCATTGATAGACGGCTTCGAGAGAGGTGCGAGGTAACTCCGCCCCCTGTGATGACTCCACCTTCTACTATAGTCCCTCATATTGAGGTTCCCCTGGTTTGTTCTGAGGAGCCTATGCAGTTAGGAGGGACATCGTTTCGAGGGAGGGGATTGGCGGTGCGCCGCAAGACAGGAAAGTGTTACTTCTGCGGGAGAAAGGGACATTTTGTTTTGGGGGGGGTCCATCCCGAAATTTACTGAGCAAAGAGTCGCCGGAAAACGTTTATCCAGGTTGTGTGGTGGACGACAATCTGGGAGTATGTTTTTTCGTCCCCCAAATCCCTCTCAGTTTCTCGTAACCGCGGAGGTGGTGGTAGGTACAGGAATGAGAGGATTTCTGTTCTTCTGGATAGTGGGGCCGCGGCTAATCTGGGGAACGCTCGGTTGCCCAGGTGCAAGGTATGCAACTGAGTGTATTGGCCAAACCTATCCCTATTTTTCTATTGAAAGCCAGGGCCCCTCGGTCAAGGTAGCTTTTTGCAACCTGCATAACAAGACCTTCGAGTGGGGGCAATACATAAAGAACTATTGTCTTGTTTTTGTTGGAGGGCCTTCCCACTCCTATTGTGTTGGGGCTTCCTTGGGTTAACTAAACATAACCCATTATTAATTGGCAATCCAGAAGATAAGCCAGTGGGTGAATTTTGCCATAGTAACTGCATGAACACGGTCATCCGGGGCGGGCGGGGCCTTT
>JARQOD010005397.1:0-48237 GCA_033576555.1 Oophaga sylvatica
AACTGGCGGTGTTGTAACCCAGGATGAGAAGAGAACATGGTGGAGGCAGCAGGACTGTTTGCCGTTCACACAGCAGGGGAACAGCTGACATTACTGAACCCCAGTAACACGGAGCAAGTGTAGACTGTGCTAACAGCACTTCCGAGAAACAACTGGCGGTGTTGTAACCCAGGGATGAGAAGAGAACATGGTGGAGGCAGCAGGACTTTTTGCCGTTCACACAGCAGGGGAACAGCTGACATTACTGAACCCCAGTAACACGGGAGCAAGTGTAGACTGTGCTAACAGCACTTCCGAGAAACAACTGGCGGTGTTGTAACCCAGGGATGAGAAGAGAACATGGTGGAGGCAGCAGGACTGTTTGCCGTTCACACAGCAGGGGAACAGCTGACATTACTGAACCCCAGTAACACAGGAGCAAGTGTAGACTGTGCTAACAGCACTTCCGAGAAACAACTGGCGGTGTTGTAACCCAGGGATGAGAAGAGAACATGGTGGAGGCAGCAGGACTTTTTGCCGTTCACACAGCAGGGGAACAGCTGACATTACTGAACCCCAGTAACACGGAGCAAGTGTAGACTGTGCTAACAGCACTTCCGAGAAACAACTGGCGGTGTTGTAACCCAGGGATGAGAAGAGAACATGGTGGAGGCAGCAGGACTGTTTGCCTTCACACAGCAGGGGAACAGCTGACATTACTGAACCCCAGTAACACAGGAGCAAGTGTAGACTGTGCTAACAGCACTTCCGAGAAACAACTGGCGGTGTTGTAACCCAGGGATGAGAAGAGAACATGGTGGAGGCAGCAGGACTGTTTGCCGTTCACACAGCAGGGGAACAGCTGACATTACTGAACCCCAGTAAACAGGAGCAAGTGTAGACTGTGCTAACAGCACTTCCGAGAAACAACTGGCGGTGTTGTAACCCAGGGATGAGAAGAGAACATGGTGGAGGCAGCAGGACTTTTTGCCGTTCACACAGCAGGGGAACAGCTGACATTACTGAACCCCAGTAACACGGGAGCAAGTGTAGACTGTGCTAACAGCACTTCCGAGAAACAACTGGCGGTGTTGTAACAAGGGATGAGAAGAGAACAGGTGGAGGCAGCAGGACTTTTTGCCGTTCACACAGCAGGGGAACAGCTGACATTACTGAACCCCAGTAACACAGGAGCAAGTGTAGACTGTGCTAACAGCACTTCGAGAAACAACTGGCGGTGTTGTAACCCAGGGATGAGAAGAGAACATGGTGAGGCAGCAGGACTTTTTGCCGTTCACACAGCAGGGGAACAGCTGACATTACTGAACCCCAGTAACACGGGAGCAAGTGTAGACTGTGCTAACAGCACTTCCGAGAAACAACTGGCGGTGTTGTAACCCAGGGATGAGAAGAGAACAGGGTGGAGGCAGCAGGACTTTTTGCCGTTCACACAGCAGGGGAACAGCTGACATTACTGAACCCCAGTAACACGGAGCAAGTGTAGACTGTGCTAACAGCACTTCCGAGAAACAACTGGCGGTGTTGTAACCCAGGGATGAGAAGAGAACATGGTGGAGGCAGCAGGACTTTTTGCCGTTCACACAGCAGGGAACAGCTGACATTACTGAACCCCAGTAACACGGGAGCAAGTGTTAACTGTGCTAACAGCACTTCCGAGAAACAACTGGCGGTGTTGTAACCCAGGGATGAGAAGAGAACATGGTGGAGGCAGCAGGACTTTTTGCCGTTCACACAGCAGGGGAACAGCTGACATTACTGAACCCCAGTAACACGGAGCAAGTGTAGACTGTGCTAACAGCACTTCCGAGAAACAACTGGCGGTGTTGTAACCCAGGGATGAGAAGAGAACATGGTGGAGGCAGCAGGACTGTTTTGCCGTTCACACAGCAGGGGAACAGCTGACATTACTGAACCCCAGTAACACGGAGCAAGTGTAGACTGTGCTAACAGCACTTCCGAGAAACAACTGGCGGTGTTGTAACCCGGGATGAGAAGAGAACATGGTGGAGGCAGCAGGACTTTTTGCCGTTCACACAGCAGGGGAACAGCTGACATTACTGAACCCCAGTAACACAGGAGCAAGTGTAGACTGTGCTAACAGCACTTCCGAGAAACAACTGGCGGTGTTGTAACCCAGGGATGAGAAGAGAACAGGGTGGAGGCAGCAGGACTTTTTGCCGTTCACACAGCAGGGGAACAGCTGACATTACTGAACCCCAGTAACACAGGAGCAAGTGTAGACTGTGCTAACAGCACTTCCGAGCAAACAACTGGCGGTGTTGGAGCCCAGGGTCAAGGAGGATGTTTAAATACTAGATCAAGTATTTTCCTTGTTACGTGTCAATTAAAAATGTCTATACTCCAAACAAGAGAAATATAACCTTTAGTACCATAAGATGATGATTTTACTTTAAAAAATATATGTAAATTAATAATTGACAAACATAAACGCATACATTAACATGTTGAAAAGCAATGCAAACCACAATAAAAATCGGTTAAATAATCTGCTATACGGTTTTAAATAAAAGCATACAAGTACATATCAGAATCCATTAATGATGGATAAGTAACAGTATGTACACCATTTTCATTTGCTGAATAATATCACTAAAAAGTTTTTAAAAATATCTAAAATTTTCCATCATGTAATACTGATAATATGTGCCAATCATTTATATTAACAAAAAAAACCTTTAAAAAGTGCATAGTGAAAACAGCTATTTATGCCTGACTGTGGACTTGCAAGCATGACAACGGATAGATAAGGTATATATAGATGAGTCTGCATAGCCACAGATGGTGAATGGCGATGTAATACTGTACCTCAATAAAGTGTGCGTTACTACTACATCCTTTTTTTTATATAGCTTTATAAAAGGGTACGTGCATGTATGCTTGCGCCTTTGTTTGGACGCACAGACTGGCTTCCTGCTGTGACGCGTTGGGTATTGGAGCGTCTGTGCGTCTTATGACGCAGACTAACATTCACGGTGCGCATCGTTCATCATCGCAAGCGTACCGACAACACAAAGGCGTTGTCATGACTGCTTTACTCAGTAAACATGCACCTATGATGAAACATACACGCATGTGCCCTATTACATAACAAGCTACAAGAAAAATGCGTGTGAGGTGTGACACAGCTGTTTTGTTAAGGTACAGTATTATATCGACATTGTACAGGTGTCGCTATTCAGTCTGATAAATAGATATCATTCACCTATTCTATCAGTTGTCGTTCTTTCAGCACCACTTACAGGTATATATTTTGCTATTGTGACTATGCACTATTGACTTTACCAAGGTAATGCATGATTTTTGTTAGCGATTATCATGTTTACATGAAGGACCTTTATGATATGGGCTGTTAACTTTCTAATCAAATATGTATTTTTTAAAATGACACAAATATAAGTAATGTTGAAGAGGACTATTCCTACATGCATTGTTTGCACAATATTACAGGTGTACATCACGTCCCTTAATCAACATTGGATATTATATTTACTTGTATGCTTTTATTTCAAAGGCAAGAACACTGAAGTATAACCTTCGCACTGCAGCAGTTGTCAAAGTTCAACCCACATTATGCACTTCCAACATTGCAGTATTTGAGTCATCATGATGTGAGTTGGATTTGTCTAAGCTATGGAGTGACAAGGTTGACCATCAGTATCCTATAGCATAAGTAGGCTTTTGTGTTTGCATTTGTTTTCGACATGTGCATATCTGTAATAATATGTCACAATTATTTTGTTACCGATTTGTGACAAGACAAATCATTTTATGGTTTGAAAGTTGACGTTTCAAATGTTTACAGCTTAGAAATCATGGTGTAGCCTCATATCTATGTGTAGCACTAGACACTTTGAGATGTCATGTTTTTTTCACCATGATTAGGTAGCTAGCAGTAATTTTTGCCGGACACACAGCAGGGGAACAGCAGGCGTTACTGAACCCCACAAACACATCAGCGATTGTTTTCATCTGTGCATCTAACACTTCTGAGCAGCAACTGGCGACTGTTGAAGCCAGGGTAAGGAGGGTGTAGGCAGAGGCCTAGTATGTAGACGTTGAAGTTGAAGTTGTAGTTAGCAGCAGTAATTTTTGCCAGACACACAGCAGGGGAACAGCAGGCGTTACTGAACCCCACAAACACATCAGCGATTGTTTTCATCTGTGCATCTAACACTTCTGAGCAGCAACTGGCGCTGTTGAAGCCCAGGGTCAAGGAGGGTGTAGGCACAAAATATTGAGTTATTGCCTTGTTACGTGGCCATTGCAAATGTATGTACTTCAAACAAGAATAAATGAAGTTTTACTACGACAATAAAATGATGAATTTCAATTACAAGAATAGAAAAATATTTATACTTGACAGTCCTCTGTGGTTGATAACGTTTAATGGCTAACTGAAAATATGGTAACAAATTCAAAGCTTTCGAGACTACTCAGGTGTCTTCATCAGGCTAAGAGTAAAGCCAAAAATGAAGAATCACATATTTCTACACACAACAGGACACAGGAATAGCTAAGACAAGTGAGGGAGGGACAAGTGAGGGGAGACCGGCAACAAAAAGGAGAACAAGGATGAATTATCAGCGCCACACAATCACAGATAAATTAATGAATTTACCTGTGGCAAAAGACTTTTGTATGCCCGGTCATAGCATCATGGATATGGAATTACTGGTATTAAAATATAACTTCAAATATGAGAAACGTACAAAGGTTTCAGAATATAAGCTCATCATGACCTTTGACACTGTTAGTGATGGAATGAATAGATCACATGGATTTATGTCATTCTATATCAATTAAGGAATCTGCGTCTATGCCTTCCAGGGTCATGAAAACCCCAAAAAATACGCCAATGAGAGGGCAATCAAACTTTCTATCCTTATCTAGGAACTGTTCCAATATTTATGTTCATCCCTGTGAGATAATGACAGTTCTGATACACGTCACTTACTTGTCTTACCTATTGCACTATTCCTGTGTCCTGTTGTGTATAGAAATATGTGATGCTTAATTTTTTTAGTTAGTCTTTCCCTGATGAAGAGACGTGAGTAGCCTTGAAAGCTTGCAATTTGTTTCCATCTTTTCAGTTATCCATAAAAAGGTATCAACCACTGCTGACTCTGAAGTCTAAATATTTTTCTATCTACTGGCTAACACGGTACAAAGATACACATGTTTTCTAATTTCAAGAAGGAAAAATAAAGAAAATACAAATATAAACGCATATATGCACATGCCAAAAATAAATGGAACAACACAACACCCAAAAAATTGGTAACAAAATATAGTGTTGTAAATTTAAGAATAAAAGTAAATGTTTTTTTTTATGAATAATGCTTAAGGAACGCTATGTTAAACCATAACATAGTGAAGACAATGGATTTTGTAATAGTCACTCATCATCATCATCGCAAATTTTATGTGACAGTCACAGACATTCAATTATTTAAGTTCATAAAATCGTAACTTTCTATAGCATGTATGACATGTCCAGCATGGACTCATCAATGTGATTGATGACACAATAATGTACAATAAAAAATAACCATTTAAAAAAACATTAGGCATTGTTTGTCACAATTTAAGTGTGTGCCTGCAAGTGTAGGTGAAACAAAGGCTACGGATAGCAAAGGTATATTCTATGTCTGTATCAGACAGTGGACAGCCTCTGATGGGTAATGCCGATGTTATACTGTACGTCAATAAAGTCTGCGGCTGAAATCATGCATTTTTTGCTTGTAGAGTGTTGAAGAGGGTAAAAGAATGTCTGGTTGCGCAAAGCTTTATCCGTCAACACTACCTTCCTACTGTCACGCGTAGGGTAGGGTAGCGTGTGGCAATTAGCTGACTATCAAATGTGAGGTTAGGCTGCGTTATTGCGCACTAGGGACGCAAAAAAAAATACAGCAGTAATAATTTAATGTGTAATACTACACCTATGACAAACCAAAAAATTACGTTCCCTCTTTAACAATGTACAAGACTAACAAGCCTAATGGTTGACGCTGACTTAATTGAGATACAGTATTACATCAACATTGTCCATGAGTAACTATGCACTGTGATACCTATATACCAGTATTAATTTATATCTCTTGTGGTTGTTTCAACAGCACTTGCAGGTATAACTACCTATTGTCAGTATGCATGATGCACTTTCTAGATGTAATAATTTATTATTGGACATTATTACCATGTTTACATGCTGGCCATTTCATATATGGTGTTTGAAGTTACAGTTGGCATCAGTATGTGTATTTTATAATGTCTGTCATAAATAAAACTCGTGATGATGATGATGAGGATTTAATGATTCGTACATCCATTGAGTGCATTATCTTACAGGTACAGATAAAGTTCCTTAAAAAGCATTAATTCATAAGTCTGAAATGTACTTTTATGCATTAATTTAAAAATGTGAAGAGTAGACTATGTTTTATTTTTTGTTACCATTTCTAATAGACATGTGCAGATATGCGCTGTGATGACAAATTATTATTTGTCCATATTTGTCATAAAAATTTATCATTCTAGGCCTGCAAAACTTCACAATTTCATGTTTTCAGCATAACAAGCAGGGTGACGGCTCTTCCCTATTTGGAGCATGTTGGTCATGTGTTTTTCTGTCCATGTGTCGGGAACAGGACACTTCTTGCCGTTGACACAGCAGGGGAACAGCTGGCGTTACTGAACCCCACTAACAGTAGAGCTTGTGTTTTGTTCTGTGGACACGACACTTCTGAGCAGCAACTGGCAGTGTTGGAGCCCAGGGAGTAGAGTTCAGGTGGTAGAAAGATGAACATAACAGGAGACATGGATAACGTTGCGAACCAGTTATTTAATCTGAAAACGGACAGAGAAATTCTGGCGAGATCCATGCCTTGTTCATTTTCAGAAAAGTAAGCCGGTCTACATTATCGGAGGATAGTCGCATGCGAGGTCTGTTAGTACACCACCTGCAGCACTAAAGACGCGCTCCGATAATACACTGGCAGCAGGGCAAGCCAGCACCTCCAATGCATACTGGCTAAGCTCTGGCCATGTATCCAGCTTAGAGACCCAAAACTTGAATGGGGAAGAGCCATCTGGGAGTACACTGAGAGGCAAAGCCAAGTAGTCTGTCACCATCTGACGGATACGTTGCCTCCCGCTGACTGGAGCCCTCTCGGATGGTGTAGACATTTGTGGCGCTGCCACAAAACTTTGCCACATTTTGAACATACTGGTCTTTCCCTGTGCAGAGGCACTGCGTGTGCTCCCTCTTGTTGCAGAGCTCTCTACACTGCCTCGACGCACAGAGCTGCTTTGTAAAGCAGTAGCAGCAGCAGTGCTCTCGGCAGTAAGGTAGAACATTAGGGATTGCACCAGTGTGTCTTGGTACTCCCGCATTTTACGCTCCCGGTTCAACGGTGTGATGAGGCTTTTGACGTTGTCCCGGTAGCGAGGGTCTAGGAGGGTGTACACCCAATAATCAGACGTCGTGAGAATGTGGGCGATGCGGCGGTCGTTTCTTAGGCACTGCAGCATGAAATCAACCATGTGCTGCAGACTCCCAACTGGCAAAGAAACGCTGTCCTCTGCAAGAGGCGTTATCTCTGCCTGCTCTGCATCACCCCACCCTCGCTCTACATACTGACTAGAGCGTTGTGTACCTCCCTCTGGAGCGATGTCTTCCTCCTCCATTGACTCCTCCTCCTCATCCTCCTCACAAAGTGAGCCCTGCCCAGCCCTTTGTGAGGAACCACGTTGCGCTGACTTTCCAGAAGGTGATGGAATTTGTGACTCCTCATCCTCCACCTCTTCCAAAACCTCATCCCTTATTGCTTGCAGTGTTTTTTGAAGCAGGCAGATAAGGGGGACAGTCAGGCTGACTAGTGCATCATCTGCACTCGCCATCCGCGTTGACTCATCAAACGCACGCAAAACGTGGCACATGTCCTTCATAGTGGCCCACTCATTAATGGTGAAGTGTGGACGGCGCAAATTGCGTGTTGATTGCGCCTGATGCAGCTGATACTCCATAACTGCTGGCTGCTGCTCACACAACCGCTCCAACATATGTAACGTTGAATTCCACCTGGTGGATACGTCACATATGATGCGATGTTCAGGAAGGCGCAATCTGCGTTGCAGAGCTGCAATGCGCGATCTGGCCATGCTGGAACGTCGCAAGTGAGCGCACTCTAGGCGGACCTTGTGCAGCAGTGCATCAAGATCCGGATAGTCCCTCAAAAAACTCTGCACGACCAAGTTGAGCACATGTGCCAGACATGGTATGTGAGTGAGGTTGCCAAGGCCCAGAGCTGCCACCAGATTTCGGCCATTGTCACACACTACCAAGCCTGGCTGGAGATTCGCTGGCAAAAACCACACGTCGCTCTCCTGCTTGATGGCATTCCAGACCTCCTGCGCTGTGTGGCTTCGATTCCCCATGGAATTAATTTCAGAACGGCCTGTTGCCGTTTGGCCACGGCTGTGCTCATATCGGTCGCATCAGGTAAGCGTCCACGGGTCCATGTGGAGGTAGACCGTGACGGCTCCTGCAGCGATGATTCTGAGGAACTGGAGTAGGAGGAGGAGTCAATGTGGACAGACTTGATTCCGGCAATCCTTGGAGTTGGCAGAACACGTACAGCGCCACTCGCAAGATCTGTACCCGGCTCCACAACATTCACCCAATGGGCAGTGAGTGAAAGGTATCGTCCCTGGCCATGGGTACTGGTCCACGCATCGGTGGTCAGGTGGACCTTGCTACTGACGGCGTTTAGTAGCGCATGTTTAATTTTTGCCTCAACATGCTTTTGCAGACCAGGGACGGCTTGCCTGCTGAAATAAAATCGGCTGGGCACATTGTATTGTGGGACTGCCAATGCCATTAATTCACGGAAACTGTCAGTCTCCACCAGCCTGAATGACAGCATTTCAAGGGACAGGAGTTTTGCAATGCCAGCATTCAGAGCCTGTGCTCGTGGATGGTTTGCCGAGTATGGCCGTCTTTTATCCCATGCCTGTGCTACCGATGGCTGTTTTGTGGCCTGGGTGTGTGAGGATGACAGGGAACTTGCAGCTGTGGGTGGAATAACACTGTGTCTCTGGACAACAGTGACAGAGGTTCTTCCATGGCGATCCTTTGAGGAAGCCTTACCAGCTGTGTGTGAACTGGAGGAAGAGGCTCCAACAGGAGCTGAAGATGTAGGTGCTGCTGTAGGTTGGCCTACATCTCCAGTGTGTCTTTGTAACTCAACAAAGTGCTTTGACCGCACATGTTTCCACATATTTGTTGTATTAAGGTTACTGACACTTTTACCTCTTTTAATTTTTTGATTACACAGCTTGCATTTTACATAGCAAATATCATCTGCAACTGTATCAAAAAAGGACCACGCAGAGCAAGTCCTGGGAGCGCCCGGTTTGGCTGTTGTAAGAGAACTGCTCCGAACGGGTGCCAAACTGGAGGCTACAGGCAAGCGAGTCTGCAGCCTACCTCTCCCTACTGTTTGGACCGTTGGTGCAATCTCTTCCTCAGAGCTGCTCCCACCACCTTCCTGTTCCTCACGCCATGTTGGTCTTGGACCTCATTCATCTCCACCACACCTCTCACAGTCAACTGGCTTCTGTGGTAGGTCTGCAATCATTCCAGAATGCCTGGTTCTCGAAACAGATCTGTAAGGTTCTGTATATTTCTGAAACTCAGTTTGTTCGTCGCCATTTTGCTTTCTGTTTTGCTGCAGCTATCTTGCCCTCAGTTAAAATGGAGTTTTCCAGCTTGCATGTTCCCGCCCTGATTCTCTCCGTTTGCTTCTTAACAGCCACAGCCTGAGCAATCAGTGCTTCAGAATCTGCCTGCAGTGAACCTGTGTTCTGACTCCTGAAGCCTTGGACTTTGTACTCCAGCCATTCTACTGAGAAACTCTGGAAAGCACTTGTGGACTCTGAACTCTGCTCTTGAAAGCCTCACGTTTGCATGGACTTGCGGTAACAAGAAGAAGTTCTGAATCTGTTGTGGAGAGTTATTGATGAACTTAGATTACTCTGGCCTGCTGTGTCTCCTGCTTCTGTGTTTGCAACCTGTGTGTTTATTTTTGCCAATTGTATGAAGCAATACAAGACTTTCTTTTCAACCTGTGTCTCAAGTATTTTCATCGCACCCAAGCACAAGACGCTATATGAACTGTATCACATACATTACAAGATTCTGAAGCCAAACGTTAGTGTCTGCTGGGTCTGGAAAGGCTTGGTTCTGCTGTACTTCTGTGAGAGTTGATTCGGGGATTTTAGTCCGGTTGGTTACTCTTTTCTGTGATTAACATGTGGGATTTTGTGTACTTTCTTCACAACCATTCCAGGTGAGCAATTCCCTTAAGTTTTTTCTTTCTTCAGTGTTGCCACAGGTGAACACTATTGTTTTTTTTTTCTCTCCTCTTCTTCCAGTATCCTGTCTTAAAAGATCTGGAAAATGGAGGCCCGCATAAAGGAACTTTGGGAGTGACTGATAATATCCTTGCAGATTTGCAGAATATAAAGACCCGTTTACAAATCTTCAGGACCTAAATAATCACAATTTGCAAGTGGTTGGACAGACTACCAGGATTTGCGAGCCAGGATTGAGGTTCTAGAGGGGCGAGTCCAGGCTCCTGCCTGGTCCCCGAGTTCTGGGATTCCCAAGTTGCCCCCTTTTCGTTTTGGTGGTGAACGTGAAAAATTCAGGGGATTTGTTAATCAATGCAATCTTTTTTTTTCTGCACATGCTTCACAATTTCCTACTGAACGATCTAAGGTGCTTACTATAATTATGTTGCTTACCAACAAGGCTTTGATATGGGCAAACCCTCTGATTGAGACTGAGGATGATTGTTTGAATCACCTTGATGACTTTTATTTCAGCCATGGGGCAGGTGTTTGATGACCCCAATCGAGGTGCAACAGCTGAAGCAGCCATGTTAGCTTTGCGCCAAGGTAAGCACTCAGTAGCTGAATATGCCTTGGATTTCAGGAGATGGGCCCTTGATACCACCTGGGACAATTCCGCCAAAAAATCTATTTTTCGAAAGGGGTTATCCCCACTAATTAAGGATGAACTTGCTCGTGCCGACCCTCCCACTGCGTTAGGTGACTTTATTAACTACTGCATCCGTATTGATACTCGTTTAACTGAACGCAGGCAAGAGAGATGGTTCGAAAGCAATCGTACTAACCTTTTCCTACCTTCCTCTCCAGCTAAGGAACCTTTGATAGGATTACACGGGAACCTGAACCTGAACCCATGCAGGTAGACTCTTTGCTACGACGGGTTAGTGATGCACGCAAGGAACATCGTTTTAAGGAGAATCTATGTTTTTACTGTGGTAAGTCAGGGCACTTTATTATTAACTGTCCCAGCCGTTCTCGCAAGACTACTGCAGCACTCATTCATTGTGAGTGTTGCGAGAGGGGATCTGTCAGGTCCGAGCCTCAGGCTCCAGAGATAGCTGCCGCAGCAGATCTTGATTTCTCGGACTTAAACTCCGTTACCTCTGAGGACGTTGACTGTGTAAATGCTGCCATCTTTCAAGTTTCCTCAGCGGTGTCCCAGCTGAGTTGTAAGAAAAACAATTCTCACTGTTTTCTTTCCATCAAACTCTGGGTTGACTCAGCCTGGGTGTCTAGCTCTGCCATGATCGACTCAGGTGCAAGTGGAAATTTTATGGATGTCTCCTTTGCTCTAAAACAGGGAATACGTTCAGTGAAGAAGGCTGCTCCCGTACAGATGGAAACTGTGGATGGCTCCCTGCTGACCTCTGGACCAGTGGATCAGGAAACAGAGCCTTTAAAGGTTCTTATGGGTAAAGATCATCAAGAGAAACTGTCCTTTATGCTTATCTCTTCTCCTCACTTTCCCATTATTCTAGGGCTACCATGGCTGCAGGCTCAGAATCCTACCATTAACTGGGAGACCAAGGAATTACACTTTCCAGAGAAACAGATGAGTCAAAAAATTTCAGCTTGCTCTGTTCCTAAAGGAACCATGTCAGTCCTGAATTACCAGCTGTATACCAGGACTATGTGGATTTATGTGACAAGAAGAACGCTGACCAGCTTCCTCCTCACCGTCCATATGATTGTCCAATTGAATTATTGCCTGGAGCAGAGATACCTTTTGGTAAGATCTACCCCCTGGCGGGGCCCGAGCTGAAGGCTTTAAAAGAGTACATAGACGAAAATCTAGCCAAGGGCTTCATACGCCCCTCTTCATCTCCTGCAGGGGCACCCATATTCTTTGTAAAGAAGAAAGATGGATCCCTGAGACCATGCGTAGACTATAGGGAACTTAATAAGGTTACTATTAGAAACCGTTATCCATTGCCTTTAATCCCTGAGTTATTGGAGAGAGTGCGACATGCTAAAATTTTTTCTAAACTAGATCTTCGTGGGGCCTATAACTTAGTCCGTATTAGACCTGGGGATGAATGGAAGACTGCATTCAGGTCACGCTATGGACACTTTGAATATCTGGTTATGCCTTTTGGTCTGAGTACCGCCCCAGCCACTTTCCAACACTTGGTGAATGACATCTTCAGGGATCTCCTAGATACATTCGTGGTAATTTATTTGGATGATATTTTAATTTTTTCTAACTCCACAGAGGAACATCATGGACATGTGAGAATGGTCTTGGAACGTCTAAGACAAAATCATCTTTACATCAAGCTTGAAAAGTGTGAATTCCATAAGACCGAAATTCAATTTCTGGGGTATGTACTGTCTACACAAGGAATTAGTATGGATGGAAGTAAAACCCAAGCCATCAATGATTGGCCAAGTCCTAGAAATGTGAAGGAGGTACAGCGCTTCATCGGGTTTGCAAACTTCTATAGACGTTTCATTAGAAATTTCTCTGAGGTAGTGTCACCTATCACCCAACTTACCCGGAAAGAGTCTAAGTTCTCCTGGACTCCCCAAGCCCAGGAAGCATTTTCCCGTCTAAAAGATAAATTTACCACTGCACCTATTCTAGTACATCCCAACCCAGAGCTTGCCTTCATAATAGAGGTGGATGCTTCAGACTGTGCCGTGGGAGCTATACTCTCTCAGAGAACAGGTGAGAAGAATGTCTTGCATCCCTGTGCCTTCTTTTCCCAGCAGTTGTCTTCGGCTGAGAAGAACTACGATGTGGGCAATAGAGAGTTGTTGGCCATTATTGCCGCCTTCAAAGAATGGAGACACCTTCTGCAAGGAGCTGCACAGCAAATAGTCGTTCTGACAGATCATCGTAATCTTGAGTTTATCAGGTCGGCTAAGTGCCTGACTCCTCGCCAGGCTCGCTGGAATCTTTTCTTAAACCAATTTAATTTTATTATTTCTTATAGACCAGGATCGCGCAATGGAAAGGCTGATGCACTCTCTAGGATTTACTCAGCAGAGACACGTCCAATTACTCCTCCTAAGACTATTCTTCCTGACTCTAGATTCCTAGGAGTGATTCATCATCAAGACCTAATTAAAGACATCAAGGAAGCATACCATGCGGATTCTTTTTTGGCTCAACCCCCAAGGGACGTAAGTCTTGTCTTTAAGAATGGTGTGTGGATTCTGGGACAACGTCTGTATATACCTGAAACAGTCAGATTGAGAGTATTGCAACTCATTCATGATTCCAAAATAGCCGGGCATAGAGGAATTCTAAAGACACAGGAATTTCTTTCTCGTTTCTTTTGGTGGCCCACTTGTAGGAAGGATGTTTTGGATTATGTCACTTCGTGTGAGGTTTGTGCAAGATGCAAAACACCTCGCTCTTCACCAACTGGTCTGTTACAGCCTCTTCCCACCCCGTCCCGCCCGTGGGGATCCATTTCTATGGACTTCATTGTCGAATTACCAACCTCTCAAGGGAAGAACACTATTCTAGTGGTGGTTGATCGGTTAACAAAGGCAGCTCATTTTATCCCTTGTGTCGGCTTACCCACTGCAAAACAGACATCAGATTTGATGATTAAAGATGTGTTTCGTTTACATGGAGTACCGGATGAGGTTATTTCGGATCGAGGGGTGCAATTCACTTCTAGGTTTTGGCAAAATTTCTGTGCAGCATTGGACATTAAAGTAAACCTTTCTTCTGCTTTTCATCCCCAGACTAATGGACAAACCGAACGAACCAATCAAACCCTGGAGCAGTATCTCCGCTGTTTATCTGCCACCTACAGGATGATTGGGTGGATCTACTTCCATTGGCTGAGTTCTCTTACAACAACTCTCAGAGTGCCTCCACTAAACAGTCTCCTTTTTTCTCTAATTTAGGTTATCATCCTAATATTCTACCACGATTTCCCATAGAGACGCCTTTGCCAGCAGTGGCTGAAAGAGTCACGACTTTACAGAAGAATATGGATCTTCTAAAGGAGAATCTGGAATCGGCTCAGGAAAGGTACAAGAAGGCAGCAGATAAATTTCGTAAACCTGCACCAGTTTTTAAGGTAGGAGACCTGGTCTGGCTGTCAACCAGAAATCTTAAGTTAAGGATTCCATCATCTAAGTTGGGACATAAGTACATTGGACCCTATAAAATCAGTAAGATTATAAGTGCCGTTGCTTGTCGTCTTCAATTGCCCAGAACTATGAGAATCCACCCTGTCTTTCATGTATCCCTACTAAAGGCTGCAACACCCAATACGTTTCCTGGACGTTCTTCTCCTTGCCCTGACCCAGTGCTAGTCGATGGTCAGGAAGAATTTGTGGTGGAAAGGATTTTAGATTCCAGGTTGTATAGAAATCAGTTACAATATCTGATCAAATGGCAGGGCTACCCAGTGGAGGACAACTCATGGGAGCCAGTCAATAACGTTAATGCTCCTCGCTTGCTCCGTCAGTTTCATCAGAGGTACCCACATAAGCCTGGTCTGAGGTCATCCGGAGGTTGCCCCTAAGGGGGGAGTAATGTAAGGTTCTGTATATCTGTTTCTGAAACTCAGTTTGTTCGTCGGCCATTTTGCTTTCTGTTTTGCTGCAGCTATCTTGCCCTCAGTTAAAATGGAGTTTTCCAGCTTGCATGTTCCCGCCCTGATTCTCTCCGTTTGCTTCTTAAACAGCCCCACCTGAGCAATCAGTGCTTCAGAATCTGGCCTGCAGTGAACCTGTGTTCTGACTCCTGAAGCCTTGGACTTTGTACTCCAGCCATTTCTACTGAGAAACTCTGGAGCTCTTGTGGACTCTGAACTCTGCTCTTGAAAGCCTCACGTTGCATGGACTTGCGGTAACATAGAAGAAGATCTGAATCTGTTGTGGAGAGTTATTGATGAACTTAGATTACTTTGGCCTGCTGTGTCTCCTGCTTCTGTGTTTGCAACCTGTGTGTTTATTTTTGCCAATTTGTATGAAGCAATACAAGACTTTCTTTTTCAACCTGTGTCTCAAGTATTTTCATCGCACCCAAGCACAAGACGCTATATGAACTGTATCACATACATTACAGCTTGCTGCTGGTGATCGGCTGCACATGTATTGGGATGCAATGATTTCATTCAGGAGACACTTGCTGTGCGCCCATCCACTGATCACGCTTTCAAGGACAGATTTGCATGCAGCATTCAGACCATGTGCTTGGCTGGGCCCGCTGTTTCCAAGCCACAGATTCTGAGAACAGAATGCAGGATACAGCTGGTCCTGTACAGAGCTCTCTGACTGCCTGGGCAATTTGGCAGGCGGTGAAGAGACTGAGGTTGTTCAACAGTGCTTGTGGTCCCGGAGTAGGTGGAAAGGTATTGAAGTCGATGCATTTGGCTGCCATCCAACAAAAACGGCTTACAATTTTTTTTCACAGCAGCAGGTGTACATGAGCTCCTACAAAAGTGCCATAAAGGAACGCTCACGGGGAAAACTGGTGGTATGCTGGTTCACTGGGTGCGCAGCGAGCCACAGAATCCCCACTTCCCTCTCCTGCTGCAATCCCGGCCTCGACTCACGACCACGTGCCTTACTCACTGACTTCTTCATCTTGGTGATTGATAAGAAAGTCAGAAAAGTTAAGCCTAAGTGTGGTTATTCCTCAGACTACAGTGAACCCTGGGAGACTGTTCAGTATCGTGAAAGGCCCCTTTGTGTACTTCTATGGTCTGCAACCAATGTATTGTATACGGATGGAAGCGCGTCACATAATGATTTTGATTTTTTTCCACCAAATGGAGCTGGCACCATTAGAGAAAAATGTGAAGATGAGCAGTGACCACGCTCAGCAGACTACTACCGGCAGTGGTTGAGTGACAAACTGGAGGTATCTGCACTCAAAAGTGAAGCTCCAGACTACAGTGAAATTGAAACCAACTATTCACTATCTGTGAAAAGCTCCTTTGTGTACTTCATAGTGTTTGGGAACTACAATGTATTGTATAAGGAGGAAGCGGTCACTAATATGTGGATTTTTTCCACTAAATGGAGCAGCACCAATTAGAAAAATGTGAAGATCGAGGCGTGACCACACGCTACTCAGCAGACTCAACGGCAGTGTTGAAGTCAAACGGAGCGTAATCGGCACTAAAATGAAAAGCTCACAGACTACAGTGAACACTGAAACAAACTATTCATATCTGTGAAAGCTCCTTTGTGTACTTCTATAGTGTTTGCAACCAATGTATTGTATACGGATGGAAGCGCGTCACACTAATAGATTAGATTTTTTTCCACTAAAATGGAGCAGCACCAATTAGAGAAAAATGTGAAGGATGAGGCAGTGACACACGCTCAGCAGACTACAACCGGCAGTGGTTGAAGTACAAACTGGAGCGTAATCTGCACTCACAAAATGAAAAGCTCACAGACTACAGTGAACACTGAAACACAACTATTCACTATCTGTGAAAAGCTCCTTTGTGTACTTCTATAGTGTTTGCAACCAATGTATTGTATACGGATGGAAGCGCGTCACACTAATAGATTAGATTTTTTTCCACTAAAATGGAGCAGCACCAATTAGAGAAAAATGTGAAGGATGAGGCAGTGACACACGCTCAGCAGACTACAACCGGCAGTGGTTGAAGTACAAACTGGAGCGTAATCTGCACTCACAAAATGAAAAGCTCACAGACTACAGTGAACACTGAAACACAACTATTCACTATCTGTGAAAAGCTCCTTTGTGTACTTCTATAGTGTTTGCAACCAATGTATTGTATACGGATGGAAGCGCGTCACACTAATAGATTAGATTTTTTTC
Source organism: Oophaga sylvatica (assembly GCA_033576555.1). Taxonomy (NCBI): domain Eukaryota; kingdom Metazoa; phylum Chordata; class Amphibia; order Anura; family Dendrobatidae; genus Oophaga; species Oophaga sylvatica. Next base: position 17,207 of record JARQOD010005397.1, read on the forward strand.
CACTAAAATGGAGCAGCACCAATTAGAGAAAAATGTGAAGGATGAGGCAGTGACACACGCTCAGCAGACTACAACCGGCAGTGGTTGAAGTACAAACTGGAGCGTAATCTGCACTCACAAAATGAAAAGCTCACAGACTACAGTGAACACTGAAACACAACTATTCACTATCTGTGAAAAGCTCCTTTGTGTACTTCTATAGTGTTTGCAACCAATGTATTGTATACGGATGGAAGCGCGTCACACTAATAGATTAGATTTTTTTCCACTAAAATGGAGCAGCACCAATTAGAGAAAAATGTGAAGGATGAGGCAGTGACACACGCTCAGCAGACTACAACCAGCAGTGGTTGAAGAACTAACTGGAGCGTGATCTGCACTCAAAAAATCAAAACCTCACAGACTGCAGTGAACACTGAAACACAACTATTCACTATCTGTGAAAAGCTCCTTTGTGTACTTCTATAGTGTTTGCAACCAATGTATTGTATACGGATGGAAGCACGTCACACTAATAGATTTGATTTTTTTCTAATATAATGGAGCTGCACCAATTCCACTAAATAAAATAAAAAAAAAAGAGTCAGTGACACGTGCAGATGCCTACAAACAGCGGTGGATGCAGAGCAAACTGCAGCGTCACCTGCACTGTCACACACACACCTTGCACAGAGCTGTTAAAACAACACTGGCAAAATGAAGCTTTACACAGCGGTTGGTAAACTAGCCTGCCTCAAGCACAGTAGTACACAAAATCGCAATATCTAACTGTCCCTCAGAGTGAGCAGAGTAGCGTTCTGTCCCTTACTGAGTTCACAGCACAGTGACGCTAAAATGGCGGCGGCGCCTTTTATAGTGCATTCTGACATCATTTCAGCAGCCAATCACAGCCATGCCATTAGTTAAGATGACCGCAGCATTACAGGATGTGCCCACACTTCGTAGGATTCCTCATTGGCTGACTAAAATCACATTGCCTCTCAAAGAATTATGGGAACTTCCGATTCCGGTATACGATATGGAAAAAGTATCGGAATTAAGTATCGGAATTCCGATAACGCGAATATCGGCCGATACCCGATACTTGCGGTATCGGAATGCTCAACACTACTCCTCTCAGTATGAAACTGTTGATGAGTAAGTCTTAGAGCAGCCTACAATATCAAAGGGTGGAAAAAAGCGCAACAACAGGAGGGGGAGGAAGAGGCTGAATAAGTCTTCCAAATCCCCCCACCCCCGACCGTGAGGGTACCAACGGAAGTGCCCACCGTTCCCCCTCTGATCACACTCTCCAACCGGTTCCAGGCCCTTGAGGACTCTGCTAAATAGTCGCCGGACGAGGGCAGGGGACCGGGGGCGGCATCGGGGGGTCTTTTAGGGGATGGCGGAGTCCAACCCTTGGGGGACGTTGTTTCTCCCAAGGGGGGGACAGACCTGGAGTCCGGAGGTGAGGACACCAGGGGAGGAGGAATGGACACCTCGTCCACCTTAAAAAGGAAAGGTTCCGACTCCTCCCCAGAGGGTGGTGGGAGTGGGGTGGGTAAGAAGAAGGCCGTCGAGCTTGATCACTCATGATGGCTGAACTCGCTCCGTTGACACTGGCGTCCATTAATGTCGCCAGCATTAAGTCAGATGCGGCTAGATTTACGGCCTTTGATTTTCTCACCCGAATTGAGGCTGAAATTTTATTTTTGCAGGAGACCAGACTAACTGACATGGGGGCCATACATAAAGCACGGAGAGAGTGGAGGTGCGGGCCCTCATACTGGTCTCTTGCGGCCGAGCCGTATAGCGGGGTGGCAGTCCTCTTTAAGACTGCAGATGTGGAATGCAGACGAGTGATCGAGCTAGAAATGGGGAGGTGCCTGGTCCTTGACGTCTTCATGAGGGGACAAGAGCTACGGCTCATAAACATCTATGGTCCACAATCAAAGTGGGACCGGAAATGTCTCTTCCTGAGGATTAAGCCCTTTCTTTTACAAGCCGGCAGGTGGTCTTCGGTGGGGACTTCAACACCATTACGAGGTCCCGTGATCGGGGGGGTCCTGGAGATCGCCTGCCTTATGACAGTATCACGCTCAATAGCATAGCCAGTGAAGCTCGCCTGGTGGATGTCCACATCCGGCACACTCCAGGTCACAGGGGTTTCACCTATCATAGGGGTAGCTGTAGATCTAGAATAGACAGGTTTTTTTTAAAGGAGGATGCCATCTTTTCTGCTGTGTCCGCCGTTGAGGTGGAGTTCTCCGATCACTGTCTAATTTTCTTTTCTCTGAATGTTGCAGAGACTCACCGGATGGGAAGAGGGCTGTGGAAGCTGAATTCGTCCCTGCTGGAAGAAGCGAAGGTGAGACAATCCTTCGAGGATTTTCTTCAGAGCCAGGTACCACTTTTGGATCTCTGTAGTAGTAAGTCAGAGTGGTGGGAGATCTTCAAAAAGCGGGTGGCAGGGTTCTTCCACCAGCTCTCAAGCCTCAGGAGTCTGAACAGGCACCGCTTGTATCAGGCCCTGAGGAGGAAACTCGAGCAGCTCATCTCGACTGGAGGTGACCGTGAGGAAATCTCTAGAGTGAAATCTTTGCTCAAGAAGTGTCAGTATGATAGTCACACATCTTTGGTTTTTGAGAGGGACGAGGGAGAGGAAGTGAGACTGGCCATTGATGGGCTTCGGCCCAAAAAATCGCCAGGTCCGGATGGCTTAACATCCGAGTTCTACAAGACCTTTAGGGACTCCTTGGTCCCCCTCTTGACTGGGGTGTTTAATGAGTGTCTTTCCTCGGACACTCTTCCCGGTTCAATGAGGAGGTCAGCCCTGATTATTCTGTCAAAGGGTAAAGACTCGTCCAGTATTGAGAATTGGCGTCCCATAGCGCTTCTTGATACGGATCGGAAGGTTCTGGCGAAGGTGCTGTTTAATCGGCTGGTCAAGTTTGCACCCCGGCTCCTTTCATGGTCCCAGCACTGCTCTCTTCCAGGCCGCAGCACTTTTAGTGCTGTGCTCGGTGTCCGAGAGGCAGTGGAACAGGGTAGGGCAGGTCACTGGAAGGGGTACCTACTGTCATTAGATCAAGCAAAAGCCTTTGACCGGGTTAACCATGAGTACCTCTGGTCTGTCCTTTTGAGGTTCGGTCTGCCTGGGAGGTTTGTAAAATGGTTAGAGATCTTGTACCAAGGGGCTGAGACTTTCCCGCTGGTGAACGGTTGGTCAGGTCGCCCTTTTGAGGTGGGTTCTGGGGTCCGTCAGGGCTGTCGTACGCGTTCACGATCGATCCCTTCCTGAGGAGGGTAGATTGTGGACCGTTGGTGGGAGTTGGGATGGACCAGGCAGGCTCTGGGCCCCCTCTGAGGGTGGTGGCGTACGCTGACGATGTTTCCCTTTTTGTATCCTCGAGAGGGGAGGCGGACTGGGTCATGTCCGAAGTCGTGCGTTACTCGGAGGCATCCGGGTCCATGATTAACCGGGAAAAGTGTGAAAGTCTCTGGCTGGGAGGGGGAGATCCTAGTTTTGATCTCCCGGGCACCCTTCCAGAACCCCAGGCCTCCGCCAAAATTTTTGGCATCGAATTTGGCCCCGGGGACTACATTTGCATTTATGGGTAAAGTAGGGACCTGGTGTAATTAAAAGCTTGGTTTGCACCTAGTTCACATTAGTCTGGATGTGCCAGTCAGGTTTTTTTGTCTATTGAATGTTAGCTTGCTGACCGAGCACTCCGCCCCCACCAGGTGGTGATTTTAATTACACCAGGTCCCTACTTTACCCATAAATGCAGGCATTGCTGACAGAGGTGCATATTCACCCAGAAATTCAGATATCAGCCTAATAGAGGTATGTTCACATTAGGTCAGGGACTCACCAGTATTGAGACCACCTTGACGATGGTTGGTGGGCTTTAAAATGTTTGGCCAAATGTTTATACTAAGCGTCTCAAATTTTTTCCTTATATTCCAAAGCCATATTGCTATTCTAAATTTCATGTATTCCATATTGTCATGCTTTAGTATGCTTGAGTGCAGCCTTTTTTTGCATGTCGAGGCAATGTCTTGACAGAAGGGTTCTGTTGACCCATTTCCAGAAGCCCCTGGTCCTCAGGGATTGCCCAGGCCGGGATCTGGAGGTGGGGCTCGGGCTTTTAAATTCAAAGCGGATCCCCACAAAGTTTTGGGACTTGGCCTGGCGCTGCTTTCACGGGAGACTGTATGTAAGGGACAACCTGAAGTACAGGAACTCTGATGATCAGGGTTGTCCCCGTGAGGAGTGTGACGACGTGCTGGAAAGCATGGAGCACTTCCTCCTTCAGTGTCCCTTTAATGCAGAGGTTTACAACAGGGTGGGTGCTTCCATACGTTGGCCGCGGCTGGCGTCCCTTTCCTACGCCGAGTGGGTCTATGGGGCATTCAGATCCCTGGGTGGCCGAGAGCGGAGCACTTTATTCCTAGTTAGAGTAGTGGTCAGGTTTTACACGTGGAATGCACGGTGTTTAGTTTCGACGCAACAGAAAGCCCTCCCCGGGATGAGGTGGTTAGCAACATCTTGGGTGACCTGGGGAAGGTGCATTCTTTGGAGTTCGAGAGGCTGGGTGTGAGGAGGGCCTTTTGGCTTTGGAGGGGCTTCTCCTTTTAAAAACACACTCAATCGAGAGTTGCTTTGTGTGTGAATGGTGGTAGGGATAGCATAAGGTGGTGTGGGGTGTTGAGGGAGAGAAGTAGGGGCAGATAGGGTCAGGGAGGGTCAGTGTGAGGGACAGATAGAGAGTTAGTAAAGTTAATTTAGGTAGAGTAGGGATAGATAGGGACAGTTTGCTAGGGACAGAAGTAGGGACAGTTTTAGTGTAAAAGGGACAGGGTGAATGTGTTGTTGATAAGGGACAGGGCCTCTTAGGGCTCCAGCCTCCTGGTGGTGGGCTACTGCATGTCACAGTATAGCTTTTTGTTTTAAGATAAAAGATAATGGATATTGGGCTTACAGGCACTGAACTTGGGCCTTGCAAGTTTAGATTGAGATTAAGTGTTATTATGATGATAATGGTAGCGTATAGTTGATAAAGTAGGATATGTATATAATTATGTGTAGTTGGTGTTATGCTATATGTGTTATAGTGTTCAGTATGTGTTTTGGTGTTTATTTTTTAATAAAGTGTAATAAAAGGTGTATATAATGTATAGTTAAGTGTGGGTATAGTGAGGTTGGGTGGGGGTTTTGTAAAGGGCGTGCGGGCGTTTGGGCTGAATTTTGCCAAGGTTTGGACCCAAGGACCCAAGAAGAACTGTGATATTAAGGGCATAAAACTTTATGGACCCGAGCTTGAAGTGTTTAATGGCCATGAACTAATGGACCTGTAGTGAGGGTGGAGGGGAAAAAAAAAAAAAATTTTTTTGTGTGTTTAGGTAAGGTTAAAAAATTGTATTATCATTATGTTATGGCAGAGGCCAGGGATTTTGATTTAATTATGAAGTCTGTAAATAATTGTAAATAAGAGCGAATGGGAGAGTGAGTAAGTATGAGTAAGTGTGAATGTGGTTTGAAAGAATGGTTTTTCTTTTCTTTTTCTTTTATTTTAGTAGGTTAGTTCCTGCTGGGGGCCTCGGGAAGCTGGAAAGCTTGGAAGAGGGCCCGGATATGGACATGGACTTGAGAGATGTAGACATTCGGATATCTGAGGCTGGTTTTGATTTTCATATACTATTTTTCTTGGTATGAGGGTTTTGGTGTTTCGGTTTTTGTTTTTCTTGTATGGTATGTTATGTTTTGTATTTTTGTAAAAAAAATAATAAAATAGAGTTCCAGCTGCAGTAGCATCCAGTAAAGCTGCTGCAGTTAAAAAGCTTTTATAAGGATCGAGCTTGGCGGTCCACCGCAAGGCGTCCTAGTGCCAGTCACAGCCCCTGTGCCTTGGGGTGCCTCCCCGATGGTCTTCACTGAGTGTCCCGGGGGCCCGAAGCATTTCCTTTGAAAAAATTAAGTGTCCAAACAACAGGTGGTGTAGCTTGCTTAACAGCTGGGTTAATCCGCTGACTAGCAGACACTGCTAGTAGGCGCAAAATTATTGTCTGGTCTAGATGCAGTTAAAAATTTGTAATTAGATACTCTCGTTGGATGTTGAAAAAGCATTCCATAGAGTCTACTGGCACGCCATATATTATTCTCTTAAAAAGCTTGGGGTAGGGGACCCTTTTATAGCCAAAATCATGGCCCTGTTTCGCAATCCGTCAGCTAGGCTGAAGATAAATGGAACATTATCATCACCTTTTATAATCACCAATGGGACAAGGCAGGGATGTCCTCTGTCCCCTCTCTTATACATCCTAGTGATGGAGCACCTGCTCTCATCAATTCACGATAACCCCAATATTAGGGGGATTGAGGTGGGAGGCACCGAGTACAAGTGCTCTACATTTGCTGATGAATGATGTCCTAGTATATATCACTCAACCACATATATCCATCACTGCTGTTATGGCTGAAATAGATCACTTTGGTATATGGTCAAATTTTAAAATCAATGCAGCGAAGTCTGAGGCCCTCGATGTTTCCCTCCCCAAATCGATACAGGATTCCATCCAGTCCAACTTTCCCTTTGCCTGGCCCTCACAGGGTATCAAATACTTAGGAATTCGTATTCATAGAGACCTCTCCCATCTATTTTTTCTTAATTTTGGGCCCTTTGTTGAACAACTCCATAGAGATCTTACTTCTTGTACGGTGAAGGATTTTTCCAGGTTCGGCAGAATAAATATACTAAAAATGAACGTCCTACCTAAACTCTTATACCTCTTCCAAACCATTCCTGTGGTAATTCCCTCAAATTTTTGGAAAAGACTACGCAGTAGCTTTTGCAGATTTATTTGGGCAAGTGGGCGTCCACGCATTCGGGGGGACGTTCTGATCAGACACAAACAAAAGGGGGGGCCTTAGCCTTCCGGATTGTAGATGGTATTACATTGCAGCAGTACACGCTAGAATCCTGGACTTCTATCATTCGGAGGGGAAATTGTGGGTCAAAATAGCTCAATCCATTTGTCCTAAAGCTCTTAGCACTCTCCCATTGTGCGCCCATTTAATTGTCCCCTCTCTTGGCCTCATGTCATATAGTACTTATGCCACTGTTTTGGCTTTGAGATCCCAAAAAAAAAGATTTTCTCAATCGACCCCCAGGGCCCCTTGCTCCCGATTTCAGATAATCCAGATTTCCCACCAGAACTATCTGCAAATAGATTTCTCGGTTCAAATAAATCCCATCCGATATTATTTTCTCATGTCATCTCCAATACTTTGCTGCTCCCCCTCAATGACTTGTTACAGGGAAGCGCCACTTCCCCAAAGGCAAATTTTGAATATAGCCAGTTACAACACTTCTATTCAACTGTGAAGAAGCGCACATACCTTCATAGAGATCTCACAAACTTTGAAAAATTGAGCCTATCATTGTCACCCCCTACACACTCCATCTCTCTACTGTGTAATCTCCTCATTGCCCAGGTAACTGACAATAGGCCAGGATTCTGCAGTGCATGGGAAAGGGAACTGGGGAAGTCCTTCTCTGACTCACAATGGGATAAATGATTCTTCCTAACACATAAAACCTCAGTAGGGTCCAAAGCTCAGGAAACCTCCTTCAAAATTATCTCTAGATGGTACCAGGTACCAGCAGTCCTTCATAGATGGTATCCAGTGGTCTCAGATAGATGTTGGAGATGTGGGGAGGTAGAAGGGACAATGTCACACATATGGTGGGCATGCCCTATAATAAATGCATTTTGGGCAAAGGTGGTTCCCATGATTGAGAAAATAACTGGTTTGACTATCCCTAATACGCCAGAAGCCCTCCTTTTATCAATGTTACCAATAAGTAAACGCAGTTATAAAAGCTCATCAATAGGCTACCTAATACAGGCGGCTAAGAAGGTCATTCCACGACTGGAAAAGCAGAGACTCACCCACTGTGAGGAATGGTTTGTGCAGATCTCCCTCCTTAATAGGATGGAGCATCTGATTGCCATCTCACCGGCTGATGTTGATAGATACTGTGTGATTTGGAGGAATTGGATTGATTTGCAAAACTCTGACGCCTACCATCTAGCCCCCAACTAAAGTTATCCGTGATGTCGGCACAACAATGATCATAATCGCACTCTATTGATTGGTAGTCTGCCGTGGTCCGCTCCCTCTCTCTGTATCTTTCATATGGAAAAATACATGCTTGATCTGGATATTGATGGAAAACCCTCTCTGTACCCCCCCAATGTACTGTCGTTATGCATACATTTATAGTTATACTACCCCTTGTACTATGTATATTGTATTTTCTTGTACTTTTTCACCACAAAAATAAAAAATAATTTGAATTTGAAACAAAAAATTGTCATTAGATCTACAGCCGGTGGCTACTCCGCTGACTAGCAGACACTGAAGCTTTGGAGCAGACCTCTGATTCCCAGGCTATAGTATGAGTAAACAGCTCTTCAGACTCAACCATCTGTGTTACCCCAAGCCATAGTGTATGTAGTTTCTTATGGTTAAAAGGGAGGGGGAAGACCCAACCCACCTGTAATTGACGATGCCAATGTCACGTAAAACGGAAACAATTGTAATAAGCGGGCACCACCTTAAGTATCAATATAATTGGGATCACTCCTTGCATGTGAGAAAATACTAGTGGGTCCTGGTACTCATATGCCGGGCTCAATGGAAATATCATCCCTTCCTGTTGGTATACTTTGATCTGCCCTTCTCCTTATTTGTCTATCTGACTTTTGGTTGCACTACGTCCTTCTTGGCTATTCTGAGATCTCTACACCAGATGGTCAGGTTATTTAATGATCGATATAGGTATGTTAGGTTGCTCAGTTATTCATACTTGCATTTTAGGGCAATTTATCATTTTCCTCTTTCCGTGCAATTAATGATGGTGACAACAGGTGTCTAGGTGCACAGCTAATTTTTCATTGTGGTGTTATCTTTTATTGTTAGGTACTAAGATTGGCATATGAGTATTTAGAGTATTTTACTCTCTATTGTGTTGGACTTTCTGTACACTATGTGTGTTTTTTAACTGTTTTTAATTAGGTGTGTGTTTTTCTTTTTTGTACTTCAATAAATTGTTATACTATATTTATTCCTTTGTGATTGATTTTTTTTGGTGATCCCCATTTATGTGCATGTGTCTTGCTTTTGTAACGTCACGTAAAATACAGCAAGGGGACTCCAAAAAGAGTCTCCATTTTTTCCAAAAATTTGGGGCACAGACACCACTTAAGTGGCATCAATTGCCCCAGAGTTGCTTAAAACGGTTGGTGAGGTAATTTTAAACAAATCCTCAAGCTTTTACTCTCCCCAGGATGACACAGGGGTAGAAAAGTCCTTGCGGATCCATGATTTGTTCATCTTTATGAACGTGAGTCTGTCTACATTGTCAGTGGACAGCCACGTGCGCTTATCTGTCAGCACACCACCAGCAGCGCTGAACACACGTTCAGAGAGAACGCTGGCTGCGGGGCATGACAAGATCTCCAAGGCGTGAGTGGCGACCTCCGGCCATTTATCCAGATTGGAAGCCCAAAAAGAGCAAGGGTCCAGTGACACAGTCATGGCTTCCATGTTCAGTTGGAGATACTCCTGTATCATCGTCTCTAGGCGTTGACTATGTGTCTGACTTCTTGTCTCCTGTGGCCTTGCAAAGGATGGGCTAAAAAAGTGGTGAAAGAATTCCGCAAAATAGCTGTTAACACCAGCAGATACTGTGTTTCTGTTACGGTTTGAGTGCTGAAGACTCGACAGTCCCACAGTTGGCAAGTTAGAACTGTGAGATTCACTACGTGCACCACTGGTGTTTTGTGGAAAAGCACATGTAAGATTCTGCAACAGTCTCTGCTGATACTCCTGCATGGGTGAATCCCTTTCTATGGCAGGAATTATTTCAGCAAATTTACTTTTGTACCGGGGATCTAACAGTGTGGCTACCCAGTAGTCAGGATTATTTCGAATTCTGACAATTTGAGGGTCATGTTGCAGGTAGTGCAGCAAGAAGGCACTTATGTGTCTTGCGCATCCAGGAGCACCAAGTCCCTGTTGTGTTGGTGGCGAGGTAAGAATCATGCTTCCTTCCTCTGCCCTCTCCCCCCAACCTCGCACTACAGAAATGTGATCAAGGTCTCCATCATCTGATGAGTCTTCCATGCCCATCGCCAGTTCGTCCTCCACTTCTTCCTGGGCTCCTTGTAAGGTTCTATGTATATATTCCTGAAACTCAGTTTGTTCGTCAGCCATTTTACTTTCTGTCTTGCTGCAGCTATCTTGCCCTCAGTCAAAATGGAGTTTCCAGCTTGCATGTTCCCGCCCTGATTCTCTCCTTTGCTTCTTAAGCAGCCACAGCTGAGCAATCAGTGCTTCAGAATCTAGCCTGCAGTGAACCTGTGACTTGACTCCTGTAAGCCTTGGACCTTGTACTCCAGCTATTCCTACTGAGGAACTCTGAAGCACTTGTGGACTCTGAACCCTGCTCTTTGAAAGACCCACGTTTGCATGGACTTACGGTAACAGAGAAGAAGATCCTGAATCTGTATTGGAGAGTGATTGCTGAGCTTGGATTACTCTGGCCTGCTGTGTCTCCTGTTTCTGTGTCTGCAAACTGTGTGACTATTTCTGCCAACTTGTATGAAGTAATACAGGACTTTTCTATATCAAACCTGTGTCTCATGTATGTTCATCGCACCCAAGCACAAGACGCTATATGAACTGTACTACATACATTACAAGATTCTGAAGCCAAAACGTTAGTGTCTGCTGGGTCTGGAAGGCTGTGTCTGCTGTACTGTGGATATCAGACGTCCGGTTGTACTTTCTGTGATGACAGTGGTTGTGACTTCTCACAACCATTCCAGGTGAGCAATTCCCTTAAGTTTTTTCTTTTTGCAGTGTTACCACAGGTAAACACTATTGTTTTTTTTTTTTCCTTTCTTTTCTCTTTTTTGTCTGCTGTAACTCTGGATATCAGATGTCTGGTTGAAACTTTCTGTGATGATAGTGGTTGTGACTTCTCACAACCATTCCAGGTGAGCAGTTCCCTTAATTTTTTTTTTCTCTCTGCAGTGTTGCCACAGGTGAACACTATTGTTTTTTTTTTCTCTCCTCTTCTTCCAGTAATCCTGTCTTAAAAGATCTGGAAAATGGAGGCCCGCATAAAGGAACTTTGCGGAGTGACTGATAATATCCTTGCAGATTTGCAGAATATAAAGACCCGTTTTACAAATCTACAGGACCTCAATAATCACAATTTGCAAGTGGTTGGACAGACTACCCAGGATTTGCGAGCCAGGATTGAGGTTCTAGAGGGGCGAGTCCAGGCTCCTGCCGTAGCCCCGAGTGCTGGGATTCCCAAGTTGCCCCCTTTTCGTTTTGGCGGTGAACGTGAGAAATTCAGGGGATTTATTAATCAATGCAATCTTTTTTTTTCTGCACATGCTTCACAATTTCCCACTGAACGATCTAAGGTGCTTACTATAATTATGTTGCTTACCAACAAGGCTTTAATGTGGGCAAACCCTCTGATTGAGACTGAGGATGATTGTTTGAATCACCTTGATGATTTTATTTCAGCCATGGGGCAGGTGTTTGATGACCCCAATCGAGGTGCAACAGCTGAAGCAGCCATGTTAGCTTTGCGCCAAGGTAAGCACTCGGTAGCTGAATATGCCTTGGATTTCAGGAGATGGGCCCTTGATACCACCTGGGACAGTTCCGCCAAAAAATCTATTTTTCGAAAGGGGTTATCTCCACTGATTAAGGATGAACTTGCTCGTGCCGACCCTCCCACTGCGTTAGGTGACTTTATTAACTACTGCATCCGTATTGATACTCGTCCTGACTGAACGCAGGCAAGAGAGATGGTTCGAAAGCAATCGTACTAACCTTTTCTACCTTCCTCCAGCTAAGGAACCTTTGAGTAGGATTACACGGGAACCTGAACCTGAACCCATGCAGGTAGACTCTTTACAACGACGGGTTAGTGATGCACGCAAGGAACATCGTTTTAAGGAGAATCTATGTTTCTATTGTGGTAAGTCAGGGCACTTCATTATAAACTGCCCCAGCCGTTCTCGTAAGACTACTGCAGCACTCATTCATTGTGAGTGTTGCGAGAGGGGATCTGTCAGGTCCGAGCCTCAGGCTCCAGAGAGATCTGCAGCAACAGATCTTGATTTCTCGGACTTAAACTCCGTTACCTCTGAGGACGTTGACTGTGTAAACCTGCCATTTTTCAAGTTTCCTCAGCGGTGTCCCAGCTGAGTTGTAAGAAAAACAATTCTCATTGCTTTCTTTCCATCAAACTCTGGGTTGACTCAGCTTGGGTGTCTAGCTCTGCTATGATCGACTCAGGGGCAAGTGGAAATTTTATGGATGTCTCCTTTGCTCTGAAACAGGGAATACGTTCAGTGAAGAAGGCTACTCCAGTACAGATGGAAACTGTGGATGGCTCCCTGCTGACCTCTGGACCAGTGGATCAGGAAACAGAGCCTTTGAGGGTTCTTATGGGTAAAGATCATCAAGAGAAACTGTCCTTTATGCTTATCTCTTCTCCCCACTTTCCCATTATTCTAGGGCTACCATGGCTGCAGGCTCAGAATCCTACCATTAACTGGGAGACCAAGGAATTACACTTTCCAGAGAAACAGATGAGTCCAAAAGTTTCAGCTTGCTCTGTTCCTAAAGGAATCATGTCAGTCCCTGAACTACCAGCTGTATACCAGGACTATGTGGATTTATGTGACAAGAAGAACGCTGACCAGCTTCCTCCTCACCGTCCATATGATTGTCCAATTGAATTATTGCCTGGAGCAGAGATACCTTTTGGTAAGATCTACCCCCTGGCGGGGCCCGAGCTAAAGGCTTTAAAGGATTACATAGATGAAAATCTAGCCAAGGGCTTCATACGCCCCTCTTCATCTCCTGCAGGTGCACCCATCTTCTTTGTAAAGAAGAAAGATGGATCTCTGAGACCATGCGTAGACTATAGGGAACTCAATAAGGTTACTATTAGAAACCGTTATCCATTGCCTTTAATCCCTGAGTTATTGGAGAGAGTGCGACATGCCAAAATTTTTTCTAAACTAGATCTTCGTGGGGCCTATAACTTAGTCCGTATTAGACCCGGGGATGAATGGAAGACTGCATTCAGGTCACGCTATGGACACTTTGAATATCTAGTTATGCCTTTTGGTCTGAGTACCGCCCCAGCCACTTTCCAACACTTGGTGAATGACATCTTCAGGGATCTCCTAGATACATTGTGGTAATTTATTTGGATGATATTCTAATTTTTTCTAACTCCACAGAGGAACATCATGGACATGTGAGAATGGTCTTGGAACGTCTAAGACAAAATCATCTTTACATCAAACTTGAAAAGTGTGAATTCCATAGGACCGAAATTCAATTTCTGGGGTATGTACTGTCTACACAAGGAATTAGTATGGATGGAAGCAAAACCCAAGCCATCAAGGATTGGCCAAGTCCTAGAAATGTGAAGGAGGTACAGCGCTTCATCGGGTTTGCCAACTTCTATAGACGTTTCATTAGAAATTTCTCTGAGGTAGTGTCACCTATCACTCAACTTACCCGGAAAGAGTCTAGGTTTTCCTGGACTCCCCAAGCCCAGGAAGCATTTTCCCGTCTAAAAGATAAATTTACCACTGCACCTATCCTACTACATCCCAACCCCGAGCTTGCCTTCATAATAGAGGTGGATGCTTCAGACTGTGCCGTTGGAGCTATACTCTCTCAGAGAACAGGTGAGAAGAATGTCTTGCATCCCTGTGCCTTCTTTTCCCAGCAGTTGTCTTCGGCTGAGAGGAACTACGATGTGGGCAATAGAGAGTTGTTGGCCATTATTGCCGCCTTCAAAGAATGGAAACACCTTCTTCAGGGAGCTGCACAGCAAATAGTCGTCCTGACAGACCATCGTAACCTTGAGTTTATCAGGTCGGCTAAGTGCCTGACTCCTCGCCAGGCTCACTGGAATCTTTTCTTAAACCAATTTAATTTTATCATCTCTTATAGACCAGGATCGCGCAATGGAAAGGCTGATGCACTCTCTAGGATTTACTCAGCAGAGACACGTCCAATTACTCCTCCTAAGACTATTCTTCCTGACTCTAGATTCCTAGGAGTAATTCATAATCAAGACCTACTTAAGGACATCAAGGAAGCATACCATGCGGATTCCTTTTTGGCACAACCCCCAAGGGACGTAAGTCTTGTCTTTAAGAATGGTGTGTGGATTCAGGGACAACGCCTGTATATTCCTGAAACAGTCAGATTGAGAGTATTGCAACTCATTCACGATTCCAAGATAGCTGGGCATAGAGGAATTCTAAAGACACAGGAATTTCTTTCTCGTTTCTTTTGGTGGCCCACTTGCAGGAAGGATGTTTTGAATTATGTCACTTCATGTGAGGTCTGTGCAAAATGCAAAACACCTCGCTCCTCACCAACTGGTCTGTTACAGCCTCTTCCCACCCCGTCCCGCCCGTGGGGATCCATTTCTATGGACTTCATTGTGGAGTTACCAACCTCTCAGGGGAAGAACACCATTCTAGTGGTGGTTGACCGTCTAACAAAGGCAGCTCATTTTATCCCTTGTGTCGGCTTACCCACTGCAAAACAGACATCAGATTTGATGATTAAAGATGTGTTTCGCTTACATGGAGTACCGGATGAGGTTATTTCGGATCGAGGGGTGCAATTCACTTCTAGGTTTTGGCAAAATTTCTGTGCAGCATTGGACATTAAAGTAAACCTTTCTTCTGCTTTTCATCCCTAGACTAATGGACAGACCGAACGAACCAATCAAACCCTGGAGCAGTATCTCCGCTGCTTTATCTGCCACCTACAGGATGATTGGGTGGATCTACTTCCATTAGCTGAGTTCTCGTATAACAACTCTCAGAGTGCCTCCACTAAACAGTCTCCTTTTTACTCTAATCTAGGTTATCATCCTAACATTCTACCACGATTTCCCATAGAAACGCCGTTACCAGCAGTGGCTGAAAGAATCACGTCTTTACTGAAGAATATGGATCTTCTAAAGGAAAATCTTGAATCGGCTCAAGAAAGGTACAAGAAAGCAGCAGATAAATTTCGTAAACCTGCACCAGCTTTCAAGGTAGGAGACTTGGTCTGGCTGTCAACCAGAAATCTTAAGTTAAGGATTCCATTGTCTAAGTTGGGACATAAGTACATTGGACCCTATAAAATCAGTAAAATTATAAGTGCCGTTGCTTGTCGTCTTCAACTGCCCAGAACTATGAGAATCCACCCTGTCTTTCATGTATCCCTACTAAAGGCTGCGACACCCAATACGTTTCCTGGACGTTCCTCTCCTTGCCCTGACCCAGTGCTAGTCGATGGTCAGGAAGAATTTGTGGTGGAAAGGATTTTAGATTCCAGGTTGTATAGAAATCAGTTACAATATCTGATTAAATGGCAGGGCTACCCAGTGGAGGACAACTCATGGGAACCGGTCAATAACGTTAATGCTCCTCGCTTGCTCCGTCAGTTTCATCAGAGGTACCCACACAAGCCTGGTCTGAGGTCATCCGGAGGTTGTCCTTAAGGGGGGAGTAATGTAAGGTTCTATGTATATTTTCCTGAAACTCAGTTTGTTCGTCAGCCATTTTACTTTCTGTCTTGCTGCAGCTATCTTGCCCTCAGTCAAAATGGAGTTTCCAGCTTGCATGTTCCCGCCCTGATTCTCTCCTTTGCTTCTTAAGCAGCCACAGCTGAGCAATCAGTGCTTCAGAATCTAGCCTGCAGTGAACCTGTGACTTGACTCCTGTAAGCCTTGGACCTTGTACTCCAGCTATTCCTACTGAGGAACTCTGAAGCACTTGTGGACTCTGAACCCTGCTCTTTGAAAGACCCACGTTTGCATGGACTTACGGTAACAGAGAAGAAGATCCTGAATCTGTATTGGAGAGTGATTGCTGAGCTTGGATTACTCTGGCCTGCTGTGTCTCCTGTTTCTGTGTCTGCAAACTGTGTGACTATTTCTGCCAACTTGTATGAAGTAATACAGGACTTTTCTATATCAAACCTGTGTCTCATGTATGTTCATCGCACCCAAGCACAAGACGCTATATGAACTGTACTACATACATTACACTCCTGCACCTTCCTCACTAGTTTGGCTGCTACCATGTGCCCTAGTTAATCCCTCTCCCCACCCTCCCATGCCAGCCGCCTTGGTGCTGCCGACCGTCTGGACCTTGCAGATGTTAGCCCTTCCGCATACAACTCCTCCTCCTCTACTTCCTCCACCTCCTCTTGTTCCACCACCTGACTCTGAATTCTGTTTAGCATGTGCTCCAGCATGTAAATCACTGGAATAGTCATGCTGATAATGGCATCGTCAACATCTTTGTGGCCATTTCAAAACTGTGCAGAAGGGTGCATAGGTCCCTGATCTGAGACCACTCCTCCAGCGTGATTTGCCCTACCTCTGAATCTCGTTGGCCCAGGCTATAAGAACGTATTGCACCAGGGCTTGTCGGTGCTGCCACAGTCGCTGCAACATGTTCAGAGTTGAATTCCACCATGTTGGCACATCGCATTTTAGCCAGTGAAGTGGCAGGCCCAACGACTTCTGTAGAGATGTAAGTCGCTGAACTGCGGGTTGCGAACGGCGAAAGTGAGCACACAGCGACCGTGCCTCTGCAGAAGGCCATGTAGTCCGAGATAGTGGGCTAAAAATTGCTGGACAACCAGGTTCAACACGTGAGCCATACAAGGCAGTGTGTGACATTGCCCCGGTGAAGGGCCGCACCCAGGTTTGCTGCATTGTCGCACACGGCTTTCCCTGGTTGCAGGTCCAGTGGAGACAACCATTCCTGAAACTGGTTCTCCAGAACTGGCCAAAACTCCTCAGCTGTGTGACTCACATTTCCCAGACATTTCAACGTAAAAACTGCCTGATGACGTTGAGCCCTGCTGCCAGCATAGCAAGGAGGTGTGCAGGATCCCTTCTGCGCAGTTAGAAAGCCGGTAGTGTGACCTGACAGGCTTTGGGTGCAGGTGGAGGACCAAGAGGAGGTTGAGGAGGCAGAATCAGTGGAGGAACTTCGAGATAAAGAGGATTGACGCACAACTCGTGGAGACGGCAAGACTTGGACAGCAGCCCCTTGTCCTGCTGTCACCATAGTTACCCAGTGCCCAGTCAGTGACATGTAACTCCCCTGTCCATGCCTACTCGTCCAAGTGTCTGTGGTGAAATGCACCCTGTCACACACTGAGTTTCTCAAAGAAGCGGTGATGTTGTGTGCGACATGCTGATGGAGCACAGGCACACCTTTCTTTGAGAAGTAGTGCCGACTGGGCATCTGGTACTGGGGCACTGCGACGGACATAAGGTCTCAAAAATCCTCTGTGTCCACCAGGCGGAAAGGCAGCATTTCTGTTGCCAAGAGCTTGCAGATGGTGAAATTCAACCTCTTAGCTTTCTCATGGCTAGGAGGAAATGGTCTTTTACTTGTCCACATCTGGGGGACCGAGGGCTGGCTGTTGTGCATAGACGGGGTTGAGTAGGGTGTCCCCGGACAACTGACGGTCTGTGAGGAAGATGCAGGCACAAAAGTTAGGTTGCCTTGATCCAAAGGTGGTGCTCTCGATGTCAGAGAGCGCTCAACACCAGCTGTTGTTTCCACTTCCAAATGAAATGATGACCTGCCAATCCGACTGGCTGTTGCGGGTAAAGACGTGCCAGGTCTGAGTCTCAAAACAGGTATGACTGCTGTCCCCCAGTCACAGAGGATGAAGAGGCAGCGGATGCACAAGATGGGGCAGATGGTGGTTGGCCGGCCCACTAGGCCGCATTGTAGCACAGTGAGCTTGCCACTGCAACTTATGCTTCATATCCATGTGACGGTTCATGCATAAAGTACTCAAACTATGGATTTTTTGGCCTCTACTTAGCTTTTGGTCACAAATGTTACAGATAGCACGAGTTGGGTCATCCTTATCGATCTGAAAAAATGCCCAGGCTATGCAAGGCTTAGAACCCATGCGACCTGAAGAGCCACCACGACTTGTGGTCAGAGGCAGAGTTGTGTTTGAGGATGCAGTTGGTGACGTGCTTCACTACTACGTCTCTGTCCAGAAAGGCGCAACCTGACCTCGTCGTCACTAGAATCCTCCTCCACCTCCTCTGCTGACCTCATTGACTGGCTGACTGTGGGTTGACAGTAAATGGGATCTGCAACCTCGTCATCATCACCCTGTGTGTTCTCACACCCGTCGTCCTCAGAGCCAACCTCTTCCTGCCCTGACAAAAAACTCAAATTGTCACTAAAATCAGGTATTTGAGTCTCATCATCGTCTTCCTCATTGTCTCCACCAGCAGGAGTTACAGTTTGGGAATGAGGGTCTACATTATGCTCAGAAACTTCTTCATCTGGTCCTGGATCCGACTCAGAAAGATTCTGGGCATCAGTGCAGATCATTTCCTCGTCTGGATTCACAGAAGCTCTGGAGACGACCTCTGATTCCCAGGCTATAGTATGAGTAAACTGCTCTGCAGACTCAACCATCTGTTGTACCCCATACTCAGATGGCCAGCTGGAGACTTGGGAGCTGTGAGGAAGCAAGTGCGATTGGGGTGACACCTCTGAGGACTGGAGTATTTGTGATGTTGAAGTTGAGGTGGAGGAGAGCCGACTTAAAGGAGCACTTGATATCTGTTGAAGCACCTGCTTTTTTTGTGCCTCATCTGGAATTTGTAGCGATGGGCGTGGCCGTAAGAAAGGGATCGTATCACATTGTCCACTAAAAGAAGTAGACATCTTAGTTTGGCTGGAAGATGGTCTTTCTTCTGCAGATGTTACTGTTGCTTTAACCCCTACCCCACGGACACAACCTTTTTTTCCCTTCCCAACACGGGTATTCCCCTTTCCACCAGCAGCAGCCTTTTGCCACTCATCTTGGTGGTTAACTAATTCACAACTCTGGAGCTGTTTGCACAAAAAACGATGGATGGAAACCGAGCAGAGCTGAGTGACCAATTTGTGGTATTAGCCCAAAAGGATTGGCTGGGTTAGAAGCAGTAAAACAATTTTATTAGATACACAGGTGGTGGAGCTTAGTATAGATGACCTAATAGAATGAGTACCACACACTGCTACTATGCCCAAAATTATTGTCCAGGCAAGATGCAGATAAAAATTATTATTTATTTGAACGCTGGTGGAGCTTTGTACAGATGGCCTAATAGAATGAGTACCACAGACTGCTACTATGCCCAAAATTATTGTCCAGGCAAGATGCAGATAAAAATTATTATTTATTTGAACGCTGGTGGAGCTTTGTATAGATGGCCTAATAGAATGAGTACCACACACTGCTACTATGCCAAAAATTATTGTCCAGGCAAGATGCAGATAAAAATTATTATTTATTTGAACGCTGGTGGAGCTTTGTATAGATGGCCTAATAGAATGAGTACCACACACTGCTACTATGCCAAAAATTATTGTCCAGGCAAGATGTAGTTAAAAATTATTATTTATTTGAACGCTGGTGGAGCTTTGTATAGATGCCCTAATAGAATGAGTACCACACACTGCTATTATGCCCAAAATTATTGTCCAGGCAAGATGCAGTTAAAAAATATTAGTTATTTCAACGCTGGTGGAGCTTAGTATTGATGGCCTAATAGAATGAGTACCACACACTGCTACTATGCCAAAAATTATTGCCCAGGCAAGATGCAGATAAAAATTCTTAGTTATTTCAACGCTGGTGGAGCTTAGTATTGATGGCCTAATAGAATGAGTACCACACACTGCTACTATGCCCAAAATTATTGTCCAGGCAAGATGCAGATAAAAATTATTATTTATTTGAACGCTGGTGGAGCTTTGTATAGATGGCCTAATAGAATGAGTACCACACACTGCAACTATGCCCAAAATTACTGTCCAGGCAAGATGCAGATAAAAATTATTATTTATTTGAACGCTGGTGGAGCTTTGTATAGATGCCCTAATAGAATGAGTACCACACACTGCTACTATGCCCAAAATTATTGTCCAGGCAAGATGCAGTTAAAAATTATTAGTTATTTCAACGCTGGTGGAGCTTAGTATTGATGGCCTAATAGAATGAGTACCACACACTGCTACTATGCCCAAAATTATTGTCCAGGCAAGATGCAGATAAAAATTATTATTTATTTGAACGCTGGTGGAGCTTTGTATAGATGGCCTAATAGAATGAGTACCACACACTGCTACTATGCCCAAAATTATTGTCCAGGCAAGATGCAGCATTAAATTTGTAGTTATTTGAATGCTGGTGGAGCTGGCAAAAAGTGGTCGGAACTGATGTAACCTAGCCCTCAAAAGGGCTGCAATTACAAACTAGTCCCTACTCCCTAAACCTTCCTGTCTAATTACCAGAAAAATCGCTTGCAATTCGCAGTTTCACAGTGACAATATAGCGCTCACAGCAGCAGCCGTGCCGTCTAACACTGTGTCATGTATAGTGTACAGTTCCTATAGCGTCTTGTGCTTGGGTGCGAGGAAAACACAGGAGACGTAGGTTGAAATGAAATGACTTGTATTACTTCATACAAGCATGCTGAAAAGTTCACACAGTTTGCAGGAACAGCGACAGGAGACACAGCAGGCCAGAGTAACTTCAAGCACTACAATAAATCTCCAAAGCAGGTTCAGGATCTCTTCTCTGTACCGTAATTCCTCTGCAAACATGGATTCACCAAACAGCAGGTTTCCAGTGTCCAAAAGTGTTTCAAGGTTCCTCAGTAGGGAATAGCTGAAGTACAAGTCCAAGGTTTCCAGGAGTCAGGTCACAGACTGACTGAGGCTTGATTCAGGAGCACTGATTGTTCAGCTGAGGCTGCTTAAGAAGCAAGAGGGAAGAATCAGGGCGGGAACATGAAAACTGGAAACTCCATATTAACTGAGGGCAAGAGCTGCAGAAAGACAGAAAGCAAAATGGCCGACGGAAAACTGAGTTTCAAGGAACATGTCAACAGAGACAAAGAACCTTACATTACTCCCCCCTTAGGGACAACCTCCGGATGACCTCAGACCAGGCTTGTCAGGGTACCTCTGATGAAACTGGCGGAGCAGGCGAGGAGCATTTACATTATTGACTGGTTCCCATGAGTTGTCCTCCACTGGGTAGCGCTGCCATTTAATCAAATATTGCAACTGATTTCTGTACAACCTGGAATCTAGAATCCTTTCCACCATAAATTCTTCCTGACCATCGACCAGCACTGGGTCAGGGCAAGGAGAAGAACGTCCAGGAAACGTATTGGGTGTTGCAGCCTTTAGTAGGGATACATGAAAGACAGGGTGGATTCTCATAGTTCTGGGCAGTTGAAGACGACAAGCAACAGCACTTATAATCTTATTGATCTTATAAGGTCCAATGTACTTATGTCCCAATTTAGACGATGGAATCTTTAATTTAAGATTTCTGGTTGACAGCCAGACCAAATCTCCTACCTTGAAAGCTGGTGCAGGTTTACGAAATTTATCTGCTGCTTTCTTGTACCTTTCCTGAGCCAATTCTAGATTTTCCTTTAAAAGATCCATATTCTTTTGTAAAGAAGTGATTCTTTCAGCCACTGCCGGCAAGGGCGTATCTATGGGAAATCGAGGAAGAATGTTAGGATGATAACCTAGATTGGAGTAAAAAGGAGACTGCTTAGTGGAGGCGCTCTGAGAGTTGTTATAAGAGAACTCAGCCAGTGGAAGTAGATCCACCCAATCATCCTGTAGGTGGCAGATAAAACAGCGGAGATACTGCTCCAGGGTCTGATTGGTTCGTTCTGTCTGTCCATTAGTCTGGGGATGAAAAGCAGAAGAAAGGTTTACTTTAATGTCCAATGCTGCACAGAAATTTTGCCAAAACCTTGAAGTGAATTGCACCCCTCGATCCGAAATGACCTCATCCGGTACTCCATGTAAGCGAAACACATTCTTAGTCATCAAGTCTGATGTCTGTTTTGCAGTGGGTAAGTCGACACAAGGGATAAAATGAGCTGCCTTTGTTAGACGGTCAACCACCACTAGAATGGTGTTCTTCCCTTGAGAGGTTGGTAACTCCACAATGAAGTCCATAGAAATTGATCCCCACGGGCGAGACGGGGTGGGAAGAGGTTGCAACAGACCAGTTGGTGAGGAGCGAGGTGTTTTGCATCTTGCACAGACTTCACATGAAGTGACATAGTTTAAGACATCTTTCCTGTAAGTGGGCCACCAAAAGAAACGAGAAAGAAATTCTTGTGTCTTTAGAATTCCCCTATGCCCGGCTATCTTGGAATCGTGGATGAGTTGCAATACTCTCAATCTGACTGTTTCAGGTATATACAGACGTTGTCCCTGAATCCACACACCATTCTTAAAGACAAGACTTACGTCCCTTGGGGGTTGAGCCAACAAAGAATCCGCATGGTATGCTTCCTTGATGTCCTTAAGTAGGTCTTGATTATGAATCACTCCCAGGAATCTAGAGTCAGGAAGAATAGTCTTAGGAGGAGTAAGTGGACGTGTCTCTGCTGAATGAATCCTAGAGAGTGCATCAGCCTTTCCATTGCGCGATCCTGGTCTATAAGAAATGACAAAATTAAATTGGTTTAGGAAAAGATTCCAGCGAGCCTGGCGAGGAGTCAGGCACTTAGCCGACCTGATAAATTCAAGGTTACGATGGTCTGTCAGGACGACTATTTGCTGTGCAGCTCCCTGAAGAAGGTGTCTCCATTCCTTGAAGGCGGCAATAATGGCCAACAATTCTCTATTGCCCACATCGTAGTTCCTCTCAGCCGAAGACAACTGCTGGGAAAAGAAGGCACAGGGATGCAAGACATTCTTCTCACCTGTTCTCTGAGAGAGTATAGCTCTAACGGCACAGTCTGAAGCATCCACCTCTATTATGAAGGCAAGCTCGGGGTTGGGATGTACTAAGATAGGTGCCGTGGTAAATTTATCCTTTAAACAGGAAAATGCTTCCTGAGCTTGCGGGGTCCAGGAGAACCTAGACTGTTTCCGGGTAAGTTGGGTGATAGGTGACACTACCTCAGAAAAATTCTTAATGAAACGTCTATAGAAGTTGGCAAACCCGATGAAACGCTGCACCTCCTTCACATTTCTAGGAATTGGCCAATCCTTGATGGCTTGGGTCTTGCTTCCATCCATACTAATCCCTTGCGTAGATAGTACATACCCCAGAAATTGAATTTCGGTCCTATGGAATTCACATTTTTCAAGTTTGATGTAGAGATGGTTTTGTCTTAGGCGTTCTAAGACCATTCTCACATGTCCATGATGTTCCTCTGTGGAGTTAGAAAAAATTAGAATATCATCCAGATAAATCACCACAAATGTATCTAGGAGATCCCTGAAGATATCATTCACGAAGTGTTGGAAAGTGGCTGGGGTGGTACTCAGACCAAAAGGCATGACTAGATATTCAAAGTGTCCATAGCGTGACCTGAAAGCAGTCTTCCATTCATCCCCAGGTCTAATACGGACCAAGTTATAGGCCCCACGGAGGTCCAGTTTAGAGAAAATTTTGGCATGCCGCACTCTCTCCAACAACTCAGGGATTAAAGGCAATGGATAACGGTTTCTAATAGTAACCTTATTGAGTTCCCTATAGTCTATGCAGGGTCTCAGAGATCCATCTTTCTTCTTCACAAAGAAGATAGGTGCACCTGCGGGAGATGAAGAGGGGCGTATGAAGCCCTTGGCTAAATTTTCGTCTATATAATCCTTCAAAGCTTTTAGCTCGGGCCCGCTAGGGGGTAGATCTTACCAAAAGGTATCTCGGCTCCAGGCAATAATTCAATTGGACAATCATATGGACGGTGAGGAGGAAGCTGATCAGCGTTCTTCTTGTCACATAAATCCACATAGTCCTGGTATACAGCTGGTAGTTCAGGGACTGACATGGTTCCTTTAGGAACAGAGCAAGCTGAAACTCCTTGACTCATCTGTTTCTCCGGAAAGTGTAATTCCTTGGTCTCCCAGTTAATCGTAGGATTCTGCGCCTGCAGCCATGGTAGCCCTAGAATAATGGGAAAGTGGGGAGAAGAGATAAGCATAAAAGACATTTTCTCCTGATGATCTTTACCCATAAGGACCCTCAAAGGCTCTGTTTCTTGATCCACTGGTCCAGAAGTCAGTAGAGAGCCATCCACAGTCTCCATCTGTACTGGAGTAGCCTTCTTCACTGAACGTATCCCCTGTTTCAGAGCAAAGGAGATATCCATAAAATTTCCACTTGCTCCTGAGTCGATCATAGCAGAGCTAGACACCCAGACTGAGTCAACCCAGAGTTTGATGGAAAGGAAGCAATGAGAATTGTTTCTTTTACAACTCAGCTGGGACACCGCTGAGGAAACTTGAAAAATTGCAGCGTTTATACCGTCATCGTCCCCAGAACTAACAGAGTTTAAGTCCGAGAAATCAAGATCTCTTGCAGCAGATCTCTCTGGAGCCTGAGGCTCGGACATGACAGAGCTCCTCTCGCAACACTCACAGTGAATGACTGCTGCAGTAGTCTTACGAGAAACGGCTGGGGCAGTTTATAATGAAGTGCCCTGACTTACCACAGTAGAAACATAGATTTTCCTTTATACGATGTTCTTTGCGTGCATCACTAACCCGTCTTTGTAAAGAGTCCACCTGCATGGGTTCAGGTTCTGGTTCCCTTGTGATCCTACTCAAAGGTTCCTTAGCTGAGGAGGGAGGTAGTAAAAGGTTAGTGCGATTATTTTCGAACCATCTCTCTTGTCTGCGTTCAGTCAGACGAGCATCAATACGGATACAATAGTTAATAAAGTCACCTAACGCAGTG
Source organism: Oophaga sylvatica (assembly GCA_033576555.1). Taxonomy (NCBI): domain Eukaryota; kingdom Metazoa; phylum Chordata; class Amphibia; order Anura; family Dendrobatidae; genus Oophaga; species Oophaga sylvatica. The sequence goes on from JARQOD010005397.1 coordinate 42,081, forward strand.
GGAGGGTCGGCACGAGCAAGTTCATCCTTAATCAGTGGAGACAACCCTTTCTGAAAAATAGATTTTTTAGCGGAAGTGTCCCAAGTGGTATCAAGAGCCCATCTCCTGAAATCCAGGGCATATTCGGCTACTGAACGCTTACCTTGGCGCAAAGTTAACATGGCTGCTTCAGCTGTTGCACCTCGATTGGGGTCATCAAACACCTGCCCCATGGCTGAAATAAAAGCATCAAGGTGATTCAAACAATCATCCTCAGTCTCAATCAGAGGGTTTGCCCACATCAAAGCCTTATTGGTAAGCAACATGATTATAGTAAGCACTTTGGATCGTTCAGTGGGAAATTGTGAAGCATGTGCAGAGAAAAATAAATTGCATTGATTAATAAATCCCCTGAATTTCTCACATTCACCGCCAAAACGAAAAGGAGGTAATTTGGGGATCCCAGAACTCGGGGTTATGGCAGGAGCCTGGGCTCGTTCCTCTAGAGCCTCAATCCTGGCTCGCAATTCCTGGGTAGTCTGTCCAAACACTTGCAAATTATGATTAGTGAGGTCCTGTAGGCTTGCAAAATGGGTTTTTAAAGTCTGTACATCTGAAAGGATTGTATCAGTCACTCCGCAAAGTTCCTTTATGCGGGCCTCCATCTTCCAGATCTTTTAAAGCAGAAGTGCTGGAAGGAGAAGAGGAAAAAAAAACAAAAAAAAAAACAATAGTGTTTACCTGTGGTAACACTCCAGAGTAAAATTTTAAGGGAATGCGCTCACCTGGAATGGTTGTGAGAAGTCACAACCACTGTCATCACATAAGGTATTAAACGGACATCTGATATCCACAGTCACAGCAGACACGGCTTTCCCAGACCCAGCAGACACTAAACATTGGCTCCTGAATCTTGTCATGTATAGTGTACAGTTCCTATAGCGTCTTGTGCTTGGGTGCGAGGAAAACACAGGAGACATAGGTTGAAATGAAATTACTTGTATTACTTCATACAAGCATGCTGAAAAGTTCACACAGTTTGCAGGAACAGCGACAGGAGACACAGCATGCCAGAGTAACTTCAAGCACTACAATAAATCTCCAAAGCAGGTTCAGGATCTCTTCTCTGTACCGTAATTCCTCTGCAAACATGGATTCACCAAACAGCAGGTTTCCAGTGTCCAAAAGTGTTTCAAGGTTCCTCAGTAGGGAATAGCTGGAGTACAAGTCCAAGGTTTCCAGGAGTCAGGTCACAGACTGACTGAGGCTTGATTCAGGAGCACTGATTGTTCAGCTGAGGCTGCTTAAGAAGCAAGAGGGAAGAATCAGGGCGGGAACATGAAAACTGGAAACTCCATATTAACTGAGGGCAAGAGCTGCAGAAAGACAGAAAGCAAAATGGCCGACGGAAAACTGAGTTTCAAGGAACATGTCAACAGAGACAAAGAACCTTACACACTGAGCTGCAGCAGTGAGAAAATGGTGGCGAAGAGGAAAATGGCTGGGTCTTATAGGGCAAGGACATGTGACATACACAGCCAATGACACATGCCCTTGCTTGTGTGAAAAAAAAGCACTTTGCTCCGTGTGTGCGCTGCTGATAGGCTGACAGACGGAACCGCCCACTGGAAATGCGGGAATAAAAAAAAATGGAGATCTTCATTATTTCTGCAGAGATCCATCCCATGCCCCTCCCCCTGCCCCGCTGTACACTCTAAATGTGTATTAACATTGATTCTCAGCATTACTGAGAAAAAATCCAGTTACGATTTTGGTGCACGAACAGTATCGAACATAACCTCGAACAGCCGGATTTTTTCCAAATCGTTCGGGTTCGTCGAACGGCTCGAACACCGTCCAAAACAGCTCGAATTTGAGATTGGCGAACAGTTCGATTCGAACACCGCTCATCTCTAGTCATCAGTTCCTGGATCAATTTGCCACGTGGCTTCCACATTTTCTTTCCTGTGATATGCCCACCCTCATCATGGCTGATTTCAACATCCCCATTGCTCTTTCCCTCTCCACATCTGCCTCTCACCTTTTATCTCTAACCTCCTCTTTCGGCCTCTTGCAGCATACTAACTCTCCCACGCATGAAGACGGAAACTCCCTCGACTTGGTTTTTTCCCGGCTTTGCTCAGTGGATGATTTCACAAACACCCCTCTCCCGCTCTCTGACCACAACCTTCTTTCATTCTCTATCAAGAACTGCCATCCCGCTCAGGTCACGCCAACTTTCCACACATATAAAAACATACAAGCCATTAACACCCAGAAACTTATGAAGAACTTACAGTCATCGTTGGCCCCTTTCTCCTCTCTCTCATGTCCAGATTCTGCACTGAAGCATTACAATGAAACTCTGCAAAGTGCCCTGGAAGAAACTGCACCTCCTATACATAGAACAATACGACACAGACGCCAACAACCGTGGCACACGTTGCAAATACGTTTCCTGCAGCGGTGATCCAGGTGCGCCGAACGTCTGTGGAGGAAATCTATCCGAAGATTTCATACATTACAAGTTTATGCTTAAAACATACAACTCTGCCCTTCACGTCTCCAAACAAACCTATTTCAATACCTTCATCACCTCACTATCCAATAACCCCAAACGTCTCTTTGACACTTTTCACTCCCTACTGAACCCAAAAGTGCAGGCTCCAACCACGGATCTCCACGCTGACGATCTGGCCAATTATTTCAAAGAAAAAATTGACCACATCCGACAGGAAATTATTTCCCAATCCCCTCATACCATGCACTGTCCTCCTTCCCCACTGCATCCAGTTCACTCTCTGGGGATCTTGTGCACAAAGGTTGAAGCAGAGAGTCTAATCACTGACTAAGCCGCTCAGTAACTGATCCTATGCCAGAAATAATAGGGCGCATAGGTGGCAGAGAAATGCCTTATACACTTTAGGTAACGCGTGCATTATTGGGAGAACTGGATAGCTTACCTTGAGAATTTCCACCTGAGTTTTAGTAAGAACTCCCAAGGCAAAACCCTCATCAATTATTTTAAATGTTTCTTCCTGGAAATGTTTTTGTCGGATCTGAGCCCAATTTTTTATAGGTCATATCATCCGCTAGGAGGCTGGTGATTTGCTCTCTGTAGACATCTGTATCAAGAACAACCACCAAACCCCCTTTATCAGCCATCCTGACAGTGATTTCAGACATTTTACCATTTTCTTGGAGTGTCTTGGTCTGGGCAATATTCAGATTAGACTTGTGCCTCGTTGCGATTAACAGTCAAATTTAAAATCAGCAACTTTCGCTCCATTATCAATTGGAACCGATCCATACACTCTACTCTAGACTGAATTGGACAAAATGTTGGATTTCTTGTTTTCAAGCCATCTGTTGATTAATACAACTGTCGATCCAAAGAACAATCATTCTGTAAATCGTGCAAGTCTCTAACGGCAAGCAGCTCTTGAAAAGGCAACTTGTGATAGTCATTTAAGGGCTTGTTCAAATATGTCTGTGTTATGATTTGGTAGCTGAGGAGAGCAGGCAAAAAAGGAAATACACCAGAGAGGTTGGAATCTATGGGATTGCAGTACCCTGACTAACCACCACAACTAAAGGCAGCCGTGGAGCGTACCTACGTTGGTCCTAGACGCCTCTTCACAGCCTGAGAAGCTAACTACACCTAAAGACAGAAAGAGGAAAACTATCTGCCCCGGAGCAGATCCCAAAGAACATAGAAAGCCCCAAACATGTAATGGCGGTTAGACAAGAGGAAATACAGACACAGACAGAAAATAGTATGAGCAAACGTTGGGGCCCAAACTTCCTAAATAGAAAAGGATAGGAAGGACACTTACTGCAATCCCAAAAAACCCTGAAAAGTACCAACTCTACTAATTACAAAAACACCTGAGATCACACGACCTCTACCACCTAAATTAGTTCTCTGGTGTAACAAAAACTAAACAGCAGCCACTGAAAAAACTGGAAAAAGCAAATGAACAAACAACAGTGGCCGAACTAAACTGAGAGGAGCACAAGCCCCCGAGGGGACCCGGCAGACCCCCACAGAAGTGCAGGACAAAATTCAAAAAGCAAGCACAAAAAACTAAAAGAAGAAAATGTCTTATCTGTTAGCAGAAGATGCAGGCACGAAAAAGCAAGCTACAAAGTGAACAGGAATCAAAGATGAGACCAGAACAATTGATCACCGGCAACCCTGATGGGAGGGAACCTCCCTTATATAAGACCAGTCAGTAACACCTGATCGCCAATCTTCACAATCTTCATTGGATAGTTCAGTACTGTTTGTAACTACCAGAGGGAGTTTCTGCTCAGAATTCATTTCTAGCACATTCACAACAGTACCCCCCCTTGAGTAGGGGTCACCGAACCCTCATTTGAGCAACCAGGTCGGTCAGGATGAGCTCTGTGATACGCACGGATGACTCTCCTAGCATGGATGTCCGAAGCAAACACCCAAGAATTGTCCTGCTGACCATAACCTCTCCACTTAACCAAATACTGGAGTTTCCGTCTAGAAAAACGAGAATTCAATATTTTATCAACCACATACTCCAGATTGCCCTCAACCAAAACAGGGTCAGGAGGCACAGCCATAGGAACCACTGGCTCGACAAACCTCTTCAATAAGGACTTGTGGAACACGTTATGGATCTTAAATGTCCCTGGAAGAAGTAAACGAAAGGAAACAGGATTAAGAATCTCCATGATCTTATAAGGTCCAATGAACCTAGGCTTAAACTTAGGAGATGCAACTCTCATAGGGATATTTCTTGAGGACAACCAGACCAAGTCCCCCACTTCAAACTGAGGACCATCAGTCCTATGCGGTTGGCAAACTTCTGGGCCCTCTCCTGAGAGAGGGACAACCTCTCCACTACCTGGTCCCAAATCTGCTGCATACGCAACACCTGGACAGACAGAAGCCTCCGTCTGTCCTGAAGAAAATCGAGGGTGAAACCCAAAATTGCAGAAAAATGGAGACATCAAAGTGGCAGAGCTAGCCCTATTATTAAGAGCAAACTCAGTCAAAGGCAAAAAAGGCCCCAGTCACCCTGATCAGCAGACACAAAGCATCTATATAAGTCTCCAATGACTGGTTTGTTCTCTCAGTTTGTCCATTGGTCTGAGGATGAAAAGCAAGGAGAAAAGACAATTGAACCCCAATTTTAGAACAAAAAGTCCTCCAAAATCTGGAACAACTGGACTCCTCTGTCAGACACAAAGTTCTCAGGAATGCCGTGTACCGAACCACGTGTGAAGGAAAAAACCCGGGACCAATTCAGAGGAGGAAGGCAACTTTGGTAATGGCCCCAAAATGTATTATTTTGGAAAACCTATCACAAATCACCCAGATAACGGTCATTCTCTGAGAAACAGGGGGGTCGGAAATGAAATCCATAGAGATATGGGTCCATGGGGCTCTTGGGCACAGGCAAAAGGCATCAACAAACCACTAGAGCGAGAGCAAGGCTTGGAGCGAGAGCAAGTCCCCCAGGACCCGCACAAATTCCCTGACGTCACGAGACAAAGTAGGCCACCAAAAGGACCGCTAACCAAGTCTCTGGTACCAAAATTCCGGATGACCGCCAACGCGGAAACAATGAATCTCAGACATCACACTCCTTTTTCCACCGGTCTGGGACAATTTTTCCCCAAAAGGGCAGCGCTGGGTTTATCCTCCTGACACCCCTTTCCCGAGCCAGTCTCAAATTGGGCGAATGGCGGAAAGAACTACACCCTCTTTCAAAATAACAGCAGGATTTAGACAACTCAGGAGAGTCCGCAAGGAAACTCCTCGAGAGGGCATCCGCCTTAACATTCTTAGTGCCAGGGAAAGAAGGAAACCAACAAAATTAAAAGTGTGAAAAAACAAGGGCCCACTGGCCTGTCTAGGATTAAGTCGCTTGGCTGATTCCAGATAAAACCCGATTCTTATGGTCCGTGAGGACCACCACCTGATGTTTTGGGTCCTCCAGCCAATGTCTCCACTCTTCAAAAGCCCACTTCATGGCAAAACTCCCAATTACCCACGTCATAATTACGTTCAGTTGGAGAAAATTTTTGAGAGAAAAAAGCACAAGGGTTACTTTTAGAGGTCTCTGGATTCTTTGGGACAAAACGGCACGCCCAATTTCGAGGCATCAACCTCCCTGAAATGGCAGAGAAAAATAGG
>JARQOD010005398.1:0-48234 GCA_033576555.1 Oophaga sylvatica
TTTACCCCTAGAAAGTAATGATGCCCTGTGTATTATTTTGATGGTCACAAGTGCTCTTCTATGCCCCTGTAAATGTGTATGTGTACAGTATATATATCTAAATCTATTATTTTTTTTGTATAACAGGAATCTGAAGCTGAAGAGGAGCTCCCAGAACAAGAACGAACAGATGGAGAGATACCCAGAGTGGGCTCGCAATTTCGTAAGTTTCTTACATGCATCGCAGAAACACACTCATCACACTACACACAACACATAGAAAACAATTTAGTACAGACATCACACTGCAGACAACAATAAAAAGAGATCATTACAGATATCACACGCACACAACACATATGCCTACATGCAAGCACAATTTTTTTTTTTTATTATAGTCTTCTAAATCTGGGCTCGGCCAAGAGGTCCTCGAAGTGCCTCCCAGGGTCGTCGGCGTCAGCGACACGGCGGTCTTCATCGCGTAAATATCTTGATTTTTTTTTGTGATCTCCTTTTTCATTTTTTGTTTTTCTATAATTTTTTTTTTTTTTTAACAGGCTTCACAGCATGCTCCTGACTCAGATGGTGAGAAGGCGGGGCTGGACGTAGACCTCCTCATTAAAGTTGAGCGAAACAGGTCGGTCAGATTCAAAAATCGCCGACTTTCGCCAAAGTTGGTTTTCCCAGAATGCTTGCAGGCGCGTTTTCTCAGCCAATGAGCAAGGACGCACACTGTGGGCAATGAGATGACATGGGCAGCGGCCACCACCATCTTAGAGAAGGGCATTGCAGTGACTGGCTTGCTTTGTGTGGCGTCACAGTGACTATAAAAGCCCTGACCGCCGACCGCCATTTAACTTCTGCCGATCTTAGCATAGGGACAGGTTGCTGCCGCTGTTTCTCAGTAGGCAGAGAGTTAGGCATGAAAGAAAAGTGATTATGTGCTTATTCTGATAGCAATTGTGCTGTAAAGCTAGTGTGCAGTAACAGGGGAGGATTTTCTTGTGTGCAACAGCAGAACTAGTTAGTAGGCTGCCTGCTAGCTATATTGTGTGTGTACACTGCTGTGCAGACTGCTTTTTACACAGCACTAATTTTTATTCTTTTTTTCTGCACAGTTACCGAGCGTTCATTTTTTCCCACACCGTATAGAGCTGTACGCTCCCACACACTACCGTGTACCGGCTGGTATCACAGACAAATACATGCTGACTATCTGTGTGTGATTCCGGAAATATATATGGGGATTGCAATTTACCCCTAAACTATATACACCTGTTATCTTCTGACACAGTACCCTTTTTAAGCTTTTTATATTGTTGTCTAATCCATACTGAGCCTGTGAGCGTCTGTGTGTTACTCCGGAAATCTATATGGAGATTTATAATATACCCTATACACCTGTTATCTTATGATACTGTACCCTTTTTCAGCTTTTTATATTGTGGTCTAATTCATACTGAGCCTGTGAGAAAACCAGGCACATAAAACAAATATCCTAAAATAAAATAAATAACTAAATTTTTGCAAAAAATGCATGAAGGTAGTAATAATTATAAGGGTATTTAGTAAGCATAATTTTGATCAAAAGAATGTACAAGCCATCCCGCCACGTCAAGACAACCCTTGTGGGACAGTCCTAACTCTAGTATTAAAAACCTTTCCACTTGTCAAGTGACGTAAATGTGTACAAGGGCAGGGGGACTGAACCCACCAGTTAAAGCATAAGCCAGACAGGATGAATTTCTCAGCTCTGTTACTCCGGAAATCTATACGGAGATTTACAATTTACCCCTAAACTATATATGAGTCGCACGTAGCCAGGGCCTGTGGGGTACTCGGCACCGAGCCGTTCACTTCACTGGGGGATGTCACGGGTAGCACAGCTCGGTCCGTTGCCCTGGGCGCTCACTAAAAAGGGGATATTTACAGGGGATTATAAGTTTGTAGAAATGTTCGTGACGCCACCTGTGGTTACTGGTCAGGATGACCAGCGCTGCAGGGTAGATCCTCTGAGGGGTTGTTACTGGGCAGCAAGGTGTTAAGTCTCCTACAGGCGAGACTGATCCCTCAGGGTATATGGCGGTGTAATATAGGGGTGCAGGAGCAATAAGACAGACACACACAAGAAAGTCTCTTTCTGTAACTTTACTGATGGTGAAGTTGTAGGCACGACCCGGGAAGCTGTCAGGGTGGTGGATGCACGTCCAGTAATCCCACTGAGTAGGTGTAGGGCCTCCTTACTCCTTTAATGTGTGTGAGTTTCTGACTTGCATAAAACAAAGCCTAACTCCGTCTTCTCAGCTACGCCCGGCTGACCTTGTAGTGAGGCCTTCTTGTGGACAGAACTAAGTCTCTATATGGCTGATCAGGCCAGACTCCTGTTCTTCCTGACCCCGGTTACGTATCAGCACTGTTGGGCCCCTGCGACCTGTAGTCCAGCAGGGTCTCCGGTGTCTCCTACCAGTCGTGCAGATGCTGGCAAGCGCGGACCCGGTGTCCGGTGGTGCAGAGTGGAGGTAAGCTATCAATGCTGGTTAACCTCTGTCACTCTCTTCTTTCTTCCACCTGCCTTTCGTCCTACTCTCACCACTATCATAAGCACAAGCTAGCAGATGTCAGCTTTCTTTATCTTCACCGCTCTCCAAGCGTCGGCACGCTTACTCACTAAAACGCTCACTGAAGGTCTCTCAGTAAACTCAATTTTGACCAGGCTAAGTGGTAATCTTTCCCACTACTACTGAACTCCACTCCTAAACTGAGTGTTTGTTGAAGTCTTCAGGCTTTCTCTTTCTGGCTAGTCTTTCCCTCTCAGCTCGTCTGAGGTAACTGTCGTTCTGACTGGAATCTCTCACAGTCTGCTCTAATCTCCTCTGCTGAGGTAAAACTGACACTCTGAGGTAAAACCAACGACTAGCTAACTCTCAGCTAGACTGCCTTCATTTCCCTGCTGTCGTCTCCAAGGCTCCCTCTGGTGTCACCGAAAATGTGGAGTGTTGTGTGCTTATGGGTTGTTGTGGGTTTACCTTTCGTGCATCTTCCAGGGTAACATGTGGCTCTAGTCACAGCTGGCTACACATCTACACCTGTTATCTTCAGATACAGTACCCTTTTTCAGCTTTTTATATTGTGGTCAAAACCATGCTGAGCCTGTGAGCATCTGTGTGTTACTGCGGAAATCTATACGGAGATTTACAATTTACCCCTATACTATATACACCTGTTATCTTCAGATACACTACCCTTTTTAGCTTTTTATATTGTGGTCTAATTCATACTGAGCCTGCGAGCGTCTGTGTGTTACTCCAGAAATCTATACAGAGATTTACAATTTACCCCTAAACTATATACACCTGTTATCTTTAGATACAGTACTCTTTTTCAGCTTTTTATATTGTGCTCTAATCCATACTGAGCCTGTGAGCGTCTGTGTGTTATCCGGAAATTTATACAGAGATTTACAATTTACCACTATACACCTGTTATCTTCAGATACAGTACCCTCAATCAGCTTTTTATATTGTGGTCTTATCCATACTGAGCCTGTGAGCGTCTGTGTGTTACTCCGGAAATCTAAACGGAGATTTACAATTTACCCCTATACTATATACACCTGTTATCTTCAGATACAGTACCCTTTTTCAGCTTTTTATATTGTGGTCAAAACCATGCTGAGCCTGTGAGCATCTGTGTGTTACTGCGGAAATCTATACGGAGATTTACAATTTACCCCTATACTATATATACCTGTTATCTTCAGATACACTACCCTTTTTCAGCTTTTTATATTGTGGTGTAATCCAGGCTGAGCCTGTGAGCATCTGTGTTACTCTGGAAATTTATATGGAGATATATAATTTACCCCAAACTGTATACACCTGTTATCTTCAGATACAGTACCCTTTTTAGCTTTTTATATTGTGGTCTAATTCATACTGAGCCTGCGAGCGTCTGTGTGTTACTCCAGAAATCTATACAGAGATTTACAATTTACCCTAAACTATATACACTGTTATCTTCAGATACAGTACTCTTTTTCAGCTTTTTATATTGTGGTCTAATCCATACTGAGCCTGTGAGCGTCTGTGTGTTACTCCGGAAATCAATATGGAGATTTAAAATTTACCAATATACTATATACACTGTTATCTTCAGATACAGTACCCTTTTTCAGCTTTTTATATTGTGCTCTAATCCATACTGAGCCTGTGAGCGTCTGTGTGTTACTCCGGAAATTTATACAGAGATTTACAATTTACCACTATACACTGTTATCTTCAGATACAGTACCCTCAATCAGCTTTTTATATTGTGGTCTTATCCATACTGAGCCTGTGAGCGTCTGTGTGTTACTCCGGAAATCTAAACGGAGATTTAAAATTTACCCCTATACTATATACACCTGTTATCTTCAGATACAGTACCCTTTTTCAGCTTTTTATATTGTGGTCAAAACCATGCTGAGCCTGTGAGCATCTGTGTGTTACTGCGGAAATCTATACGGAGATTTACAATTTACCCCTATACTATATACACCTGTTATCTTCAGATACATACCCTTTTTCAGCTTTTTATATTGTGGTGTAATCCAGGCTGAGCCTGTGAGCATCTGTGTTTACTCTGGAAATTTATATGGAGATTATAATTTACCCAAACTGTATACACCTGTTATCTTCAGATACAGTACCTTTTTAGCTTTTTATATTGTGTCTAATTCATACTGAGCCTGCGAGCGTCTGTGTGTTACTCCAGAAATCTTACAGAGATTTACAATTTACCCTAAACTATATACACCTGTTATCTTCAGATACAGTACTCTTTTTCAGCTTTTTATATTGTGGTCTAATCCATACTGAGCCTGTGAGCGTCTGTGTGTTACTCCGGAAATCAATATGGAGATTTAAAATTTACCAATATACTATATACACATGTTATCTTCAGATACAGTACCCTTTTTCAGCTTTTTATATTTGTGCTCTAATCCATACTGAGCCTGTGAGCGTCTGTGTGTTACTCGGAAATTTATACAGAGATTTACAATTTACCACTATACACCTGTTATCTTCAGATACAGTACCCTCAATCAGCTTTTTATATTGTGGTCTTATCCATACTGAGCCTGTGAGCGTCTGTGTGTTACTCCGGAAATCTAAACGGAGATTTACAATTTACCCCTATACTATATACACCTGTTATCTTCAGATACAGTACCCTTTTTCAGCTTTTATATTGTGCTCTAATCCATACTGAGCCTGTGAGCGTCTGTGTGTTGCTCCTGAAATCTTTAAGGAGATTTAAAATAATGCCAACACTGTATACATCTGCACGCTTCTGATACAGTACCATATATCTACTGGTATTTTTGGTACATTTTCCAAAACATGGGAAGTATGGTGGAAGAGGCCGTGGACATGGGTGGTGGGGGCCAGCTGGTACTGATGGTGGTGGTGGTGCATCTGTTGGTAGTGCCAAAAGTACAATAGCACCTAAGGCAGGAGGTGTTGAGCCTGCGGCATCGTCTACCTCCAGTAGGCCTGGAAGGCTCCCTTTCAGGGAGTAGGTAAACCGATTTTAAAGCCGGAGCATCAGGAGCAGGTTTGGTCTTACATTGCCAAAACAGCCTCCAGCTCTATCGCCTCCTCTTCTGAAGCTTCAAAAAATGCAAGCACTGAGTCACCAGTGCAGGCTCCTGGTCAGGAACAACACCTTTCCATGTGTCCTTCACCCCACCAAAAGTGAAGGATGCGGCAGGTAACACTTCAGATTAATCCATGGAGCTCTTTTCACATACCATGCCTGGGTTATCAAGTCAAATCCTGAATTCCCCAGTCCAAGATGAATCTGACATGTAGTGCATTGATGCACAGCCAGTGCTACATGATTCTGCAGGTACATTGACCCACAGCACTACATTGCCCTCGCAGTCTACTGAGCCAGAATCTGACCCTGATAAAACTCAGGTGCCCCTCCACGCATACTATACCACCTTACACTGTGACAGAGAGGAAGTGTCAGGAATCGAACCCAGTACCTCTTGTCCACTGGCCAGCAGCTTTACCAACTGAGCTATTCTGCTGGCTGCAAGGTTCCTTGCTGAACCCAGATACCATTGACTGTTCTTCTGATCGGATCCACCCAGTGCTCTCTTGATTGGCCTCTGATTACCAATTACACACCCTATATAAACCTGGCCCTGTGGGTGTGTCATTGCGAGATTATGGTGCTCCTAGCCTCTAGTCAAGCTTCTTTCCTGCTCATGTTCCTGTGAGCTTGCTACACATACCGCTCTCCTGTGAACTGACCTCGGCCTGCCTTCTGACTACGCTCTCCGCCTGATCCATTGCTACCAATACCGCTCTCCTGGTGAACTGACCTCGGCCTGCCTTCTGACTACGCTCTCCGCCTGATCCATTGCTACCAATACCGCTCTCCTGTGAACTGACCTCGGCCTGCCTTCTGACTACGCTCTCCGCCTGATCCATTGTACATACGTCGTGAATGACTCGCTGCTCTGACTCGCTCTCGCTGATCATGTACCATCCGCTCGGAGCCTCGCCTCTCTGACTACGCTCTCCGCCTGATCCATTGCTACCAATACCACTCTCCTGTGAACTGACCTCGGCCTGCCTTCTGACTATGCTCTCCGCCTGATCCATTGCTACCAATACCGCTCTCCTGTGAACTGACCTCGGCCTGCCTTCTGACTACTCTCTCTGCCTGATCCAGTGCTACTAATAACGCCTTTCCAGTGTACCGACCCGGCTATCCTCTGACCACGTTACTTGCCTCTGCTTCCCCTAGTGTTTGCAGTAACATCGGCTCCAACCCAGACGGGATCCTGACAGAATAATCTCGCGCCAAAATGGAGTCCGCTGTAAGCACCCTGAGGCAGCAAGTTACGGAACTTCAAAATTTTTGTACTAACTATCAAGGAAAATATTCCAAGTTACAAACTGAGTTCACGGGTCTACAACAGGAAGTAATTGAGCTACAAAAACAACTTCTGGACATGCGCAATTCAGGGTCCGAATCAAACACGCGGCTGCCGCTGCCTGCAAAGTTCAGTGGGGATCGCCAGCAGTACCGAGGATTCCTCAATCAATGCCGCATATACTTCCAGATGCAACCTGCTCCCTTTACCAGTGAGAGGAAGAAAGTTTTTTTCATGATAAATCTCCTGACGGATGAAGCTCTTGCTTGGGCTTCACCTTATGTAGAAAAGGACTATGGCCTCCTTAATGACCTGGAAGCTTTCACCACAGCTATGAATCAAGTTTTTGATGACCCAAACCGCTGTGCCACAGCAGAAACCAAATTACATAATTTGCGCCAAGGACGTCGCTCTGTTGCGGAATATACATCGGAGTTCCGTCGCTGGGTGGCCGACACCACCTGGAATTCAGCAGCCCAGAGAAGTCAATTTCGACGAGGGTTATCAGAACCAGTGAAAGACGAGCTTGCCAGGGTTGAGACCCCTGACCAGTTGGAGGACTTTATTCAACTGTGTATCCGGATAGACCAGAGACTTACTGAAAGGAGAAAGGAGAGACTGCGAGCACTTGGGAATAGTCCTGGCTTCTCATTTTCAGCATCAGACCACCAAGAAAAGATGCAAGGCGTGTCTGAACCGATGCAGATCGACGTCATCCGAAGACCACTCACTGCACAGGAGAAGGAGAGGCGACGTGCAGAACATCTCTGCCTCTATTGTGGGGACCCTGGACACTGTGCCATCAACTGTCCTAACAAAAGGACTATAGCCTTTACCAACAACAGGTCTGCCAGCAATATGGACCTTTCTCAGCAGTCGGATTCCATCTTGCAGACTATCTCATCAGTAACGCCAGAAACAGACAAAATACATACTACATCATCTCATTTTGTAATCCCCATTCAGGTTGTAATGGGCACCCAAAAAATACAATGCTCTGCTCTGTTGGATTCGGGAGCAGGAGGAAATTTTATGGACTTAAAATTTACACGTGATAACAATATTTCTAGTAGGACCAAATCCACACCAATTGAAATGGAAACTGTGGATGGATCACCCTTGTCTTCTGGACCTGTCACGCATGAGACAATCGAACTTGAGATTTGTATCGAACCGGATCATCATGAAACTGTGAGTTTCCACCTTATTTCATTTCCGAAATTTCTGGTTATCCTAGGGATCCCCTGGTTTTCAGTCCATAACCCTCCTATCAACTGGGCATCAAGGACCATCACCTTTCCATCTGACTACTGCAAGAATAATTGTCATAAGGAACCCCCTGTTCTCCAACAAGTCCAAATCTCTGAGATTTTGCATGAGAAGGAAGAGAAACTACCACCTCAATATCAGCAGTTCTCTGATATCTGCAGTAAGAAGAAAGCAGATCAATTACCTCCTCACCGTCCTTACGACTGTCCCATTGAATTGCTGCCAGGAACAACCATTCCATTTGGGCGGATTTACAATCTTTTCGAACCTGAATTGAAGGTATTAAGAGAGTTCCTGGATGAAAATTTAAAGAAAGGCTTTATTCGACCTTCCACATCTCCAGCTGGGGCACCCCTGTTCTTTGTTGAAAAGAAAGACTCCACTCTGCGGCCATGTATTGACTACAGAGAGATTAATAATATCACCGTCAAGAATCGCTACCCGTTACCCTTGATTCCTGAACTATTCGAGAGACTCCGTTCTGCGAAAATCTTTACGAAGCTGGATCTTAGAAGGGCTTACAATCTCATACGGATTCGCCCAGGAGATGAGTGGAAGACCGCCTTCAGAACGAGATATGGACATTTTGAATCTCTGGTTATGACTAGAGTTGAGCGATACTTTCCGATATCCAAAAGTATCGGAATCGGAATGGTATCGCCGATACCCAAAAATATCGGCGATACCCGAATCGATACCGGAAATCCAATGTAAGTCTATGGGAACAAAATATCGGAATTAAAAAAACCCATTCTTGCCTTGTTGGTTAATTGTACATGAAGGAAAACAACAAAGAGTAATGTAGAATGTATTGGGGAAGGTTGAGGAGACATTAAAGGCATAGATGTTTAACCCAATCAAATGGAATAGCATAAATATTTTTTTTTTAAAGATGTTCGGATTGACGAAGAAATTGACAATGTTGTTAACGTTTTTTCTATTTTGGCAAATATGTATATTTCACAACTTCCATGCTCTTCACCTTTTTAACTTTTGACACACTTTCTCCTTCATAATCTTTAGCAGCATCATCTTTTTCATCAAATTATTCTTCATCTTCACCTTCTTTATCTTCTTCTTAAACTTCTTGCTATTCATATTTTTGTTAACATTACTCATATTCTTCTTATTAAACTATTATTCTTATTCATATTCTACTTCATCTTCTTCATCAATTCTTATTTTGGACAGAGATTCCTGTACTTGTAATCTGTCAAAGTATGAATTTTTCATCCTTCCGTTCTTGCTGTCACAAAAGATTTAAATTACAACAGTATTTGTCCGTGTTCAGTTTAGCCTGCAGCAGCAGGCATTTTCCAGGGGCACCACGAGGAGGAACGGACTCACCCCCATACGCTGCTTAGTCTTCTTCTGCTTATAATTTAGAGCATATATTTTGCTCTTCATTTTGGTCTTATACTTCATGTTCTTCTGCTTTTTGATCTTCTGCTTATTGTTCTTAAGTCTCTTGTTCTGTATCTTGTAGTTTGTCTTAACCTTCTTAGTCCTGTTTGGTAATCTTTTATTTCTTCTTTGTGATGGTGTTTAGGCTGGTTGGCTTGATGCTCGTCGTCTTTGTGGTGGTCATCTTCTTCGGGGTGGTCATCAGGGTCGTCGTCTTCATTGTTGGAGATCCAGAGTGATTTCCCCAAAAAACATTGAAAAAATCTTCAATTTGTAAATGTAGCACAAGGTACAAGAGCCAATGCAAGTAACGAGGACCAGCTGACTGTGCTGGAACCCGGAGGGGCAGCAGAAGGAAAAGAGCCAATGGCACAACCAAGGACCAGCTGACGTTACTGGGACACGGTTACTAAGCAGGAGGTACCTGTGCTCCAAAGCACTACCAAGGACCAGCAGACGTTGCTGGAACTCGGATACCGAGATGGAGGCACCTAGGCCAAAGGCACTGCGGAGAACCAGCTGACGGTACTGGAACCCGGACGGGTAGCAGAAGGTACAAGAGCCAATGCAAGTGACGAGGACCAGCTGACTGTGCTGGAACCCAGAGGGGCAGCAGAAGGAAAAGAGCCAATGGCACAACTGAGGACCAGCTGACGTTACTGGGACACGGTTACTAAGCAGGAGGTACCTGTGCTCCAAAGCACTACCAAGGACCAGCAGACGTTGCTGGAACTTGGATACCGAGATGGAGGCACCTAGGCCAAAGGCACTGCGGAGAACCAGCTGACGGTACTGGAACCCGGACGGGTAGCAGAAGGTACCCATGGAAATTTAAGTTGACAGGCCGCAAGCCGGCCGCAGTTACTGAATCCCACAGTACTACAGTGGGTGATTGTCCTATTGTCACAACGGAAACAGCCTTTATTTGCATATCCCGCAGCACACATAGGAAGCACCTAAACTCCAGGCACCATAGAGTCGGCTAACCCGACCGCAACACGACAGGACAACTTATTGGAGGCTAAGTGACGTTTACACTGACAGGAAACAGATGGCATGCTGTAACCAGTCTGGGCAGGAGTGAGTACCCGTGCCAATGACACTTCCGAGCAACAACTGGCGGTGTTGGAGCCCAGGGATGAGAAGAGAATCGGTTGGAGGCAGCAGGACTTTTTACCGTTCACACAGCAGGGGAACAGCTGACATTACTGAACCCCAGTAACACAGGAGCAAGTGTAGACTGTGCTAACAGCACTTCCGAGCAACAACTGGCGGTGTTGTAGCCCAGGGATGAGAAGAGAACATGGTGGAGGCAGCAGGACTTTTTGCCGTTCACACAGCAGGGGAACAGCTGACATTACTGAACCCCAATAACACAGGAGCAAGTGTTCACTGTGCTAACAGCACTTCAGAGCAACAACTGGCGGTGTTGTAGCCCAGGAATGAGAAGAGAACATGGTGGAGGCAGCAGGACTTTTTGCCGTTCACACAGCAGGGGAACAGCTGACATTACTGAACCCCAATAACACAGGAGCAAGTGTTCACTGTGCTAACAGCACTTCCGAGCAACAACTGGCGGTGTTGTAGCCCAGGGATGAGAAGAGAACATGGTGGAGGCAGCAGGACTTTTTGCCGTTCACACAGCAGGGGAACAGCTGACATTACTGAACCCCAATAACACAGGAGCAAGTGTTCACTGTGCTAACAGCACTTCCGAGCAACAACTGGCGGTGTTGTAGCCCAGGGATGAGAAGAGAACATGGTGGAGGCAGCAGGACTTTTTGCCGTTCACACAGCAGGGGAACAGCTGACATTACTGAACCCCAATAACACAGGAGCAAGTGTTCACTGTGCTAACAGCACTTCCGAGCAACAACTGGCGGTGTTGTAGCCCAGGGATGAGAAGAGAACATGGTGGAGGCAGCAGGACTTTTTGCCGTTCACACAGCAGGGGAACAGCTGACATTACTGAACCCCAATAACACAGGAGCAAGTGTAGACTGTGCTAACAGCACTTCCGAGCAACAACTGGCGGTGTTGTAGCCCAGGGATGAGAAGAGAACATGGTGGAGGCAGCAGGACCTTTTGCCGTTCACACAGCAGGGGAACAGCTGACATTACTGAACCCCAATAACACAGGAGCAAGTGTTCACTGTGCTAACAGCACTTCCGAGCAACAACTGGCGGTGTTGTAGCCCAGGGATGAGAAGAGAACATGGTGGAGGCAGCAGGACTTTTTGCTGTTCACACAGCAGGGGAACAGCTGACATTACTGAACCCCAATAACACAGGAGCAAGTGTTCACTGTGCTAACAGCACTTCCGAGCAACAACTGGCGGTGTTGTAGCCCAGGAATGAGAAGAGAACATGGTGGAGGCAGCAGGACTTTTTGCCGTTCACACAGCAGGGGAACAGCTGACATTACTGATCCCCAATAACACAGGAGCAAGTGTTCACGGTGCTAACAGCACTTCCGAGCAACAACTGGCGGTGTTGTAGCCCAGGAATGAGAAGAGAACATGGTGGAGGCAGCAGGACTTTTTGCCGTTCACACATCAGGGGAACAGCTGACATTACTGAACCCCAATAACACAGGAGCAAGTGTAGACTGTGCTAACAGCACTTCCGAGCAACAACTGGCGGTGTTGGAGCCCAGGGTCAAGGAGGATGTTTAAATACTATATGAAGTATTTTCCTTGTTACGTGTCAATTAAAAATGTCTATACTCCAAACAAGAGAAATATAACCTTTAGTACCATAAGATGATGATTTAACTTAAAAAAATATATGTAAATTAATAATTTACAAACATAAACACATACATTAACATGTTGAAAAGCAATGCAAACCACAATTAAAATAGGTTAAATAATCTGCTATACGGTTTAAAATAAAAGCATACAAGTACATATCAGAATCCATTAATGATGGCTAAGTAACAGTATGTACACCATTTTTATTGTGTAGACAATGAATGGCTGACTTAAAAACATAATCAGCATTACAAGTTATCTTTGACATTCATAAAACTTTACATTTGGTGAATAATATCACTAAAATGTTTTAAAAAATATCTAAAATTTCCATCATGTAATACTGATATGTGCCAATCATTTATATTAACAAACAAAAAATTTAAAAAGTGCATAGTGCAGAGTGAAAACAGATATTTATGCCTGACTGTGGACTTGCAAGCATGACAACGGATAGATAAGGTATATATAGATGAGACTGCATAGCCACAGATGGTGAATGGCGATGTAATACTGTACCTCAATAAAGTGTGCGTTACTACTACATCCTTTTTTTTATATAGCTTTATAAAAGGTTACGTGCATGTATGGTTGCGCCTTTGTTTGGACGCACAGACTGGCTTCCTGCTGTGACGCGTTGGGTATTGGAGCGTCTGTACGTCTTTTGACGCAGACTAACATTCACGGTGCGCATCGTTCATCATCGCAAGCGTACCGACAACACAAAGGCGTTGTCATGACTGCTTTACTCAGTAAACATGCACCTATGATGAAACATACACGCATGTGCCCTATTACATAACAAGCTACAAGAAAAACGAGTGTGAGGTGTGACACAGCTGTTTTGTTAAGGTGCAGTATTATATCGACATTGTACAGGTGTCGCTATTCAGTCTGATAAATAGATATCATTCACCTATTCTATCAGTTGTCGTTCTTTCAGCACCACTTACAGGTAGATATTTTGCTATTGTGACTATGCACTATTGACTGTCCCAAGGTAATGCATGATTTTTGTTAGCGATTATCATGTTTACATGAAGGACCTTTATGATATGGGCTGTTAACTTTCTAATTAAATATGTATTTTTTAAAATGACACAAATATAAGTAATGTTGAAGAGGACTATTCCTACATGCATTGTTTGCACAATATTACAGGTGTACATCACGTCCCTTAATCAACATTGGATTATTATATTTACTTGTATGCTTTTATTTAAAAGGCAAGAACACTGAAGTATAACCTTCGCACTGCAGCAGTTGTTAAAGTTCAACCCACATTATGCACTTACAACATTGCAGCATTTGAGTCATGATGTGAGTTGGATTTGTCTAAGCTATGGAGTGACAAGGTTGACCATCAGTATCCTATAGCATAAGTAGGCTTTTGTGTTTGCATTTGTTTTCGACATGTGCATATCTGTAATAATATGTCACAATTATTTTGTTACAGATTTGTGACAAAGACTAATCATTTTATGGTTTTAAAGTTGACGTTTCAAATGTTTACAGCTTTGAAATCAGGGTGTAGCCTCATATCTATGTGTAGCACTAGACACTTTGACATGTCTTGTTTTTTTAACCATGATTAGGTAGCTAGCAGTAATTTTTGCCGGACACACAGCAGGGGAACAGCAGGCGTTACTGAACCCCACAAACACATCAGCGATTGTTTTCATCTGTGCATCTAACACTTCTGAGCAGCAACTGGCAGTGCTGAAGCCCAGGGTCAAGGAGGGTGTAGACAGAGTCCTAGTATGAGATGTTCGAAGTTGAAGTTGTAGTTAGCAGCAGTAATTTTTGCCAGACACACAGCAGGGGAACAGCAGGCGTTACTGAACCCCACAAACACATCAGCGATTGTTTTCATCTGTGCATCTAACACTTCTGAGCAGCAACTGGCGGTGTTGAAGCCCAGGGTCAAGGAGGGTGTAGGCATAAAATATTGAGTTATTGCCTTGTTACGTGGCCATTGCAAATGTATGTACTTCAAACAAGAATAAATGAAGTTTTACTAGGACAATAAAATGATGAATTTCAATTCCAAGAATAGAAAAATATTTATACTTGAGAGTCCGCTGTGGTTGATACCGTTTAATGGCTAACTGAAAATATGGTAACAAATTCCAAGCTTTCCAGACTACTCAGGTCTCTTCATCAGGCTAAGACTAAAACAAAAAATGAAGAATCACATATTTCTACACACAACAGGACACAGGAATAGGTAAGACAAGTGAGGGAGGGACAAGTGAGGGGAGACCGGCCAAAAAATGAGAACAAGGATGAATTATCAGCGCCACACAATAAGAGAAAAAATAATGGATTTACCTGTGGCAAAACACTTTTGTATGCCCGGTCATAGCATGATGGATATGGAATTACTGGTATTAAAATATTACTTCAAATATGAGAAAGATACAAAGGTTTCAGAATATAAGCTCATCATGACCTTTGACACTGTTAGTGATGGAATGAATAGATCACACGGATTTATGTCATTCTATATGAATTAAGGAATCTGCGTCTCTGCCCTTCCAGGGGCATGAAAACACAAAACCAGACCCCAATCAGAGGGCAATAAAACTTTCTATCGTTATCTAGGAACTGTTCCAATATTTATGTTCATCCTCTGTGATAATGACAGTTCTGCTACACGTCACTTACTTGTCTTACCTATTGCACTATTCCTGTGTCCTGTTGTGTATAGAAATATGTGATGCTTCATTTTTTGTTTTAGTCTTTGCCTGATGAAGAGACGTGAGTAGCCTCGAAAGCTTGCAATTTGTTACCATCTTTTCAGTTATCCATTCAAAGGTATCAACCACTGCGGACTCTCAAGTCTAAATATTTATCTATCTACTGGCTAACACGGTACAAAGATACACGTTTCCTAACTTCAAGAATAAAAATAAAGACACTGCAAATATAAACGCATATATGCACATGCCAACAAGAAATGGAACAACACACCACCCAAAAAATTGGTTACAAAATATAGTGTTGTAAATTTAAGAATAAAAGTCAATTTTTGTATTTATGAATAATGCTTAAGGAACGCTATGTTAAACCATAACATAGTGAAGACAATGGATTTTGCAATAGTCACTCATCATCATCATCATTGCAATTTAGATGTGACAGTCACAGACATTTCAATTATTTAAGTTAATAAAATAGTTACTTTGTACACCATGTATGACATGTCCAGCATGGACTCATCAATGTGATGACACAATAATGTACGATAAAAAATAACCATTTAAAAAAACATAATGCATTGTCACAATTTAAGTGTGTGCCTGCAAGTGTAGGTGAAACAAAGGCTACGGATAGCAAAGGTATATTCTATGTCTGTATCAGACAGTGGACAGCCTCTGATGGGTAATGGCGATGTTATACTGTACGTCAATAAAGTCTGCGGCTGCAATCATGCATTTTTTGCTTGTACAGTGTTGAAGAGGGTAAAAGCATGTCTGGTTGCGCAAGGCTTTATCCGTCAACACTACCTTCCTACTGTCACGCGTAGGGTAGGGTAGCGTGTGTCAATTAGATGACTCTATAAAATGTGACGTTACGCAGCGTTATTGCGCCCTAGGGACGCCAAAAATATGACAACAGTAATCATTTACTGTCTAATACTCCACCTATGACCAACAAAAAAAGACCGTTCCCTCTTTAACAATCTACAAGACTATCAAGCATAATGGTTGACGCTGACTTTATTGAGGTACAGTATTACATCGACATTGTCCATGAGTAACTATGCACTGTGATACCTATATACCATTATTAATTTATATCTGTTGTGGTTGTTTCAACAGCACTTGCAGGTATAACTACCTATTGTCAGTATGCATGATGCACTTTCTAGATGTAATAATTTATTATTGCACATTATTACCAGGTTTAGATGCTGGCCATTTCATATATGGTGTGTGAAGTTACAGTTGGCATCAGTATGTGTATTTTATAATGTCTGTCATAAATAAAACTCGTGATGATGATGATGAGGATTTTATGATTCATACATCCATTGACTGCATTATCTTACAGGTACAGATAAAGTTCCTTAAAAAGCATTAATTGATAAGTATGAAATGTACTTTTATGCATTAATTTCAAAAAGTGAAGACTATGTTTTAGTTTTTGTTACCATTTGTAATAGACATGTGCAGATATGCGCTGTGATGACAAATTATTATTTGTCCATATTTGTAATAAAAATTTATCATTCTAGGCCTGGAAAACTTCACAATTTCCTGTTTTAAGCATAACAATCAGGGTGACGGCTCTTCCCTATTTGGAGCATGTTCGACATGGGTTTTTCTGTGCATGTGTAGGGAACAGGAGACTTCTTGCCGGACGCACAGCAGGGGAACAGCTGGCGTTACTGAACCCCACTAACACTATAGCTTGTGTATTGGTCTGTGGACATGACACTTCTGAGCAGCAACTGGCAGTGTTGTAGCCCAGGGAGTAGAGTTCAGGTGGTAGAAAGATGAACATAACAGGAGACATGGATAACGTTGCGAACCAGTTATTTAATCTGAAAACGGACAGACAAATTCTGGCGAGATCCATGCCTTGTTCATTTTCAGAAAAGTAAGCCGGTCTACATTATCGGAGGATAGTCGCATGCGACGGTCTGTTAGTACACCACCTGCAGCACTAAAGACGCGCTCCGATAATACACTGGCAGCAGGGCAAGCCAGCACCTCCAATGCATACTGGCTAAGCTCTGGCCATGTATCCAGCTTAGAGACCCAAAACTTGAATGGGGAAGAGCCATCTGGGAGTACACTGAGAGGGAAAGACATGTAGTCTGTCACCATCTTACGGAAACGTTGCCTCCTGCTGACTGGAGCCGTCTCGGATGGTGTAGACATTTGTGGCGCTGCCACAAAACTTCGCCACATTTGGAACATACTGGTCTTACCCTGTGCAGAGGCGCTGCTTGTGCTCCCTCTTGTTGCAGAGCTGTCTCCACTGCCTCGACGCACAGAGCTGCTTTGTAAAGCAGTAGCAGCAGCAGTGCTCTGGGCTGGAATGGAGAACATTATGGATTGCACCAGTGTGTCTTGGTACTCCCGCATTTTACGCTCCCGGTTCAACGGTGTGATGAGGCTTTGTAAGTTGTCCCGGTAGCGAGGGTCTAGGAGGGTGTACACCCAATAATCAGACGTGGTGAGAATGTGGGCGATGCGGCGGTCGTTTCTCAGGCACTGCAGCATGAAATCAACCATGTGCTGCAGACTCCCAACTGGCCAAGAAACGCTGTCCCCTGCAAGAGGCGTCATCTCTGCCTGCTCTGCATCACCCCACCCTCGCTCTACATACTGACTAGAGCGTTGTGTACCTCCCTCTGGAGCGATGTCTTCCTCCTCCATTGACTCCTCCTCATCCTCCTCACAAAGTGAGCCCTGCCCAGCCCTTTGTGAGGAAACACGTTGCGCTGACTGTCCAGAAGGTGATGGAATTTGTGACTCCTCATCCTCCACCTCTTCCAAAACCTCATCCCTTAGTGCTTGCAGTGTTTTTTGAAGCAGGCAGATAAGGGGACAGTCAGGCTGACTAGTGCATCATCTGCACTCGCCATCCGCGTTGACTCATCAAACGCACGCAAAACGTGGCAGATGTCCTTCATAGAGGCCCACTCAGTAGTGGTGAAGTGTGAACGGCGCAAATTGCGAGTTGATTGCGCCTGATGCAGCTGATACTCCATTACTGCTGGCTGCTGCTCACACAACCGCTCCAACATATGTAACGTGGAATTCCACCTGGTGGGTACGTCACATATGATGCGATGTTCAGGAAGGCGAAATCTGCGTTGCAGAGTTGCAATGCGCGATCTGGCCATGCTGGAACGTCGCAAGTGAGCGCACTCTAGGCGGACCTTGTGCAGCAGTGCATCAAGATTCGGATAGTACCTCAAAAAACTCTGCACGACCAAGATGAGCACATGTGCCAGACATGGTATGTGAGTGAGGTTGCCAAGGCCCAGAGCTGCCACCAGATTTCGGCCATTGTCACACACTACCAAGCCTGGCTGGAGATTCGCTGGCAAAAACCACACGTCGCTCTCCTGCTTGATGGCATTCCAGAGCTCTTGCGCTGTGTGGCTTCGATTCCCCATGGAAATTAATTTCAGGATGGCCTGTTGACGTTTGGCCACGGCTGTGCTCATATCGGTCGCATCAGGTAAGCGTTCACGGGTCCATGTGGAGGTAGACCGTGACGGCTCCTGCAGCGATGATTCTGAGGAACTGGAGTAGGAGGAGGAGTCAATGTGGACAGACTTGATTCCTGCAATCCTTGGAGTTGGCAGAACACGTACAGCGCCACTCGCAAGATCTGTACCCGGCTCCACAACATTGACCCAATGGGCAGTGAGGGAAAGGTATCGTCCCTGGCCATGGGTACTGGTCCACGCATCGGTGGTCAGGTGGACCTTGCTACTGACGGCGTTTAGTAGCGCATGTTTAATTTTTCCCTCAACATGCTTTTGCAGAGCAGGGACGGCTTGCCTGCTGAAATAAAATCGGCTGGGCACATTGTATTGTGGGACTGCCAATGCCATTAAGTTACGGAAACTGTCAGTCTCCACCAGCCTGAATGACAGCATTTCAAGGGACAGGAGTTTTGCAATGCCAGCATTCAGAGCCTGTGCTCGTGGATGGTTTGCCGAGTATGGCCGTCTTTTATCCCATGCCTGTGCTACCGATGGCTGTTTTGTGGCCTGGGAGTGTGAGGATGACAGGGAACTTGCAGCTGTGGGTGGAATAACACTGGGTCTCTGGACAACAGTGACAGAGGTTCTTCCATGGCGATCCTGTGAGGAAGCCGAACCAGCTGTGTGTGAGCTGGATGAAGAGTCTCCAACACGAGCTGAAGATGTAGGTGCTGCTGTAGGTTGGCCTACATCTCCAGTGTGTCTTTGGAACTCAACCACGTGCTTTGACCACACATGTTTCCACATATTTGTGGTATTAAGGTTACTGACACTTTTACCTCTTTTTACTTTTTGATTACACAGCTTGCATTTGACATAGCAAATATCATCTGCAAGTGTGTCAAAAAAGGACCACGCAGTGCAAGTCCTGGGAGCGCCCGTTTTGGCTGTTGGAAGAGAACTGCTACGAACGGGTGCCAAACTGGAGGCTACAGGCAACCGAGTCTGCAGCCTACCTCTCCCTACTGTTTGGACCGTTGGGGCAATCTCTTCCTCAGAGCTGCTTCCACCACCTTCCTGTTCCTCACGCCATGTTGGGTCTTGGACCTCATCATCTCCACTACCCGCTTCCAACACCTGCTGCTGTTGGGTGGTCTGGCCAGCACCATGCTCAACAGAAACTGGCACCTGAGTCTCATCATCATCAGATGCGTTCTGCGGTGTGCTGACCATCGGCATTGGCTTACCCGCCTCTTCATATTCAGAGAGACACAGCTGTTGCGCATCACTGCATACTGCCTCTTCTTCACATTCCAGAATGCTGCTTGGCTGGGCCCCTGTTTGCAAGCCAACAGATTCTGAGAACAGAAGCAGAGACTCAGCTGGCTCCAGTTCAGAACTCTCTGACTGCCTGGGCAATTTGGCAGGCGGTGAAGAGACAGATGGTTGTTCAACAGTGCTGTGGTCCTGAGAGGAGGTGGAAGCAATTGAAGTCGATGCATTGGCTGCCATCCAACCAACAACGGCTTCAATTTGTTCTTCCCGCAGCAGGGTGTGAGCTGAGCTCCTACAAAAGTGAGCATAAAGGAACGCTCACGGGGAAAACTGGTGGATGCTGTGTCACTGGGTGCGGCAGCAGCCACAGAATCCCCACGTCCTCTCCCTGCTGAAACTCCACGGCCACGACCACGTGCCTTACTCCCTGCCTTCTTCATCTTGGTAGATTGATAAAGAAAGTCAGAAAAGTTATAAGGTCTAAGTGTGGTTATTCCTCAGAGACTGCAGTGAACACTGCAGACAACTGTACAGTAGCTGTGAAAGGCCCCTTTGTGTACTTCTATAGTGTTTGCAACCAATGTATTGTATACGGATGGAAGCGCGTCACACTAATAGATTAGATTTTTTTCAAATATAATGGAGCAGCACCAATTAGAGAAAAATGTGAAGGATAAGGCAGTGACACACGCTCAGCAGACTACAACCAGCAGTGGTTGAAGAACTAACTGGAGCGTAATCTGCACTCAAAAAATGAAAAGCTCACAGACTACAGTGAACACTGCAGACAACTGTTCAGTAGCTGTGAAAGGCCCCTTTGTGTACTTCTATAGTGTTTGCAACCAATGTATTGTATACGGATGGAAGCGCGTCACACTAATGGATTAGATTTTTTTCAAATATAATGGAGCAGCACCAATTAGAGAAAAATGTGAAGGATGAGGCAGTGACACACACTCAGCAGACTACAATCAGCAGTGGTTGAAGAACTAACTGGAGCGTGATCTGCACTCAAAAAATCAAAACCTCACAGACTGCAGTGAACACTGAAACACAACTGTTCACTATCTGTGAAAGGCTCCTTTCTGTACTCCTATAGTGTTTGCAACCAATGTATTGTATACGGATGGAAGCGCGTCACACTAATAGATTAGATTTTTTTCGAATATAATGGAGCAGCACCAATTAGAGAAAAATGTGAAGGATGAGGCAGTGACACACACTCAGCAGACTACAACCAGCAGTGGTTGAAGAACTAACTGGAGCGTGATCTGCACTCAAAAAATCAAAACCTCACAGACTGCAGTGAACACTGAAACACAACTGTTCACTATCTGTGAAAGGCTCCTTTCTGTACTTCTATAGTGTTTGCAACCAATGTATTGTATACGGATGGAAGCGCGTCACACTAATAGATTAGATTTTTTTCAAATATAATGGAGCAGCACCAATTAGAGAAAAATGTGAAGGATGAGGCAGTGACACACGCTCAGCAGACTACAACCAGCAGTGGTTGAAGAACTAACTGGAGCGTGATCTGCACTCAAAAAATCAAAACCTCACAGACTGCAGTGAACACTGAAACACAACTGTTCACTATCTGTGAAAGGCTCCTTTCTGTACTTCTATAGTGTTTGCAACCAATGTATTGTATACGGATGGAAGCGCGTCACACTAATAGATTAGATTTTTTTCAAATATAATGGAGCAGCACCAATTAGAGAAAAATGTGAAGGATGAGGCAGTGACACACGCTCAGCAGACTACAACCAGCAGAGGTTGAAGAACTAACTGGAGTGTGATCTGCACTCAAAAAATCAAAACCTCACAGACTGCAGTGAACACTGTGTAATGTATGTAGTACAGTTCATATAGCGTCTTGTGCTTGGGTGCGATGAAAACACAGGAGTCACAGGTTTGATATAGAAAAGTCCTGTATTACTTCATACAAGTTGGCAGAAATAGTCACACAGTTTGCAGACACAGAAACAGGAGACACAGCAGGCCAGAGTAATCCAAGCTCAGCAATCACTCTCCAATACAGATTCAGGATCTTCTTCTCTGTTACCGTAAGTCCATGCAAACGTGGGTCTTTCAAAGAGCAGGGTTCAGAGTCCACAAGTGCTTCAGAGTTCCTCAGTAGGAATAGCTGGAGTACAAGGTCCAAGGCTTACAGGAGTCAAGTCACAGGTTCACTGCAGGCTAGATTCTGAAGCACTGATTGCTCAGCTGTGGCTGCTTAAGAAGCAAAGGAGAGAATCAGGGCGGGAACATGCAAGCTGGAAACTCCATTTTGACTGAGGGCAAGATAGCTGCAGCAAGACAGAAAGTAAAATGGCTGATGAACAAACTGAGTTTCAGGAATATATACATAGAACCTTACACTCTGATGGAATGGTCTGGGGGCGTCATGTCGAATTTGGAGAGCCCCTTATGCGCCTAAACAGTGGAAATCCCCAACAATTGACCCCATTTTGGAAAATAGACCCCACAAGGAACTTATCTAGATGTGTGGTGAGCGCTATGAAGCCCCAAGTGCTTCACAGAAGTTTATAATGTACAGCCGTAAAAACAAAAAAAATCATTTTTTTTTTTACAAAAATTATATTTTCGCCCCCAGTT
Organism: Oophaga sylvatica; assembly: GCA_033576555.1. Lineage (NCBI taxonomy): Eukaryota > Metazoa > Chordata > Amphibia > Anura > Dendrobatidae > Oophaga > Oophaga sylvatica. Next base: position 22,406 of record JARQOD010005398.1, read on the forward strand.
TTTTATTTTCCCAAAGGTAACAGAAGAAATAGGACAAATTGCACAATAACTCTTGGGGTCCTGAGTATGCTGATATCCCATATGTGGGGATAAACTACTGTTTGGACGCATGGCAGAGCTCAGAAGTGAAGGAGCACCGTTTGACTTTTTCAACGCAGAATTGGCTGGAATTGAGATCAGACTCCATGTCACATTGGAGAGCCCCTGATGTGCCTAAACAGCGGAAACCCCCCAATTCTAACTCCAACCCTAACCCCAACACACCCCTAACCGTAGTCCCAACCCTAACCACAAACCTAACCCTAACACACCCCTAATCCCAACCCTAACCCTAATCCTAACTTTAGCGCCAACCCTAACCCTAACTTTAGCCGCAACCCTAACCCTAATGGGAAAATGGAAATAAATACATTTTTTTTATTTTATTATTTTTCCCTAACTAAGGGGTGATAAAAGGGGGTCTGATTTACTATTTATAGTGGCTTTTTATGATTGGCAGCTGTCACGCTAAAAGACGCTTTTTATTGCAAAAAATATTTTTTTGCATCGCCACATTTTGAGAGCTATAATTTTTGCATATTTTGGCCCACAGAGTCATGTGAGGTCTTATTTTTTGCGGTACGAGTTGATGTTTTTATTGGTACCATTTTTGAGCACGTGACATTTTTTGATCGCTTTTTATTTCGATTTTTGGGAGGTTAGAAAGAACAAAAATCAGCAATTCATGAATTTCTTTTGGGGGAGGCGTTTATACCGTTCCGTGTGTGGTAAAATTGATAAAGCAGTTTTATTCTTCGGGTCAGTACGATTATGGCGATACCTCATTTATATAATTTTTTTATGTTTTGGCGCTTTTATAGAATAAAATTTTTTTATATAAAAAATAATTATTTTTGCATCGCTTTATTCTGTGAGCTATAACTTTTTTATTTTTTCGCTGATGATGCTGTATGATGGCTCGTTTTTTGCAGGACAAGATGACGTTTTCAGCAGTACCATGATTATTTATATCGGTATTTTTGATTGCGTGTTATTCCACTTTTTGTTCGGCGGTATGATGATAAAGCATTGATTTTTTGCTTTGTTTTTTTTTTTTTTAAGGGGTTCATTAAAGGGGTTAACTAGTGGGACAGTTTTATAGGGGGGTTGTTACGGATGCGGCGATACCAAATATGTGTACTTTTATTGTTTTGTTTTTTTTATTTACAGGAAGAGATGAATTTATTGGGGAATATTTTTTTTTTTTTTAATTTATTTTGGATTTTTTTTTAAAACATGTTTATTTTTATTTTTTTAACTTTTTTACCTTGTCCCAGGGTGGGACTTCACTGTATTTTATCAGATCGCTGGTGTGACAGTGTGCACAGCACTCTGTCACACCAGCGATCGCACAGGCATAGCTGCAGGTTTCTCAGTGCCTGCTCTCAGCAGGCACTGAGGAAGCCGCCTCCCGGCAGGACCCCGGCACCATCATGGATCCGGGTCCTGGGAGGGAGGAAGCCCTCAGAACAGCGCGATCACATCGCGCTGATCTGAGGGTCTCAGGGGGGCGCGCAGGGAGCCCCCTCCCTGCGCGATGCTCCCCTGTGCCCCCCGTTACACCGCGATCATGTTTGATCACGGTGTGACAGGGGTTAATGTTCCGGGAGCGGTCCGTGACCGCTCCTTACACACAGTCACGGGTGTCAGCTGTGATAATCAGCTGAAAAAATAACCGTGTGCACAACCAAGAAGGTGCCAGAGTAGGTTCCCACACCGTATCTAATAGAAAATGAACTCGGCACTCAACTTTAGTATAGTGAGAATAAAGATTTTTATTCACAGTAGTAACACGAAACGTTTCGGTCCTATATCATGGACCTTCATCAGTCACTACATTTATAAAAACAGAAGAAAAAAATTATATTAACAAAATAAAGTATGTACAATCAAAATTTTGGTCAATAGTAAAGGTAGAGAGTAGTTGTATACAATGCTTCAGGAGATTTAGGGAGCAATCATAGGTCAGAGTTGTATCAGAGGTATCACAAAGGCAGAAAGAATATATATGGTGAGGACATACCAGATACTACTGGGAAGGGGGTTGATCCACATAGGGAAGAAAGAAAGGGCTGGATATAGCTGTAGGTGAAAATAAGATAAACGTAAGTGCCGATATACTTTTATGTATAAGTAGATTTTGTGCCTATGCCTGTAGATGTGACATACCCTGTGTTGGTGGGGTGAGATGAGGAAGAGGACAATGCCTCTATTGCACTAGTAACCTGTAGAAACAGTGCAAAACATAGATACCATAAATATCACAACTATCAATATAATGGTGAAGCGGTGGAGCCGCTATACTTGTCTGTGACTGACCTGTTGTGAAGGAGTCCGGTAGTGAGGATAGGTCTCTGCATTGGACGCGGTGTCCACCGCTAGTCTGAGTGCAGAGAAAGCTAGAAAGCAGCATGTATATGAGAGGAAGAGGCGGGACTATAGTGTCAGTCTAACAGAGCATCAGACAGGAAGTGAGGTGGCAGGAAGTTAATGGACATGCGTTCCAAGTGAATACTAGGTAACCAGAGGCCGTCCTACAGGTGGGAGGAGTAAAGGTATGTCCTCACCATATATATTCTTTCTGCCTTTGTGATACCTCTGATACAACTCTGACCTATGATTGCTCCCTAAATCTCCTGAAGCATTGTATACAACTACTCTCTACCTTTACTATTGACCAAAATTTTGATTGTACATACTTTATTTTGTTAATATAATTTTTTTCTTCTGTTTTTATAAATATAGTGACTGATGAAGGTCCATGATATAGGACCGAAACGTTTCGTGTTACTACTGTGAATAAAAATCTTTATTCTCACTGTGATAATCAGCTGACACCCGGCGGCGATTAGCTGCGCTCCCTCCGTGAGCGCAGCTGATCGCCTATAACGTACTATCCCGTCCATGGTCAGATTGGCACGGGTTTCATGGACGAGATAGTACGTCTAATGTCAGAGAGGGGTTAATGAAATAAAAACCCACAATGGTCACTGAAATAACTTGAATTTGACAAAAGTAATAATAAACCAAAAATCTATGAAACTGAACAAATGAAAGTCAGACATTGCTTTCCAACCATACTTCCACAGAATTTTTTAAAAAATAAACTCATGAAATAGATGGTACCCCAGAAAATAATGTGACAAAAGGTAAATGTTAAATCAAGGTGTGTCCACTAGAGATGAGCGACTTTCTCTTTTTTAGGGTCGAGTCGGGTTTCATGAAACCCGACTTTCTCAAAAGTCGGGTCGAACGAAATTGGCCAACTATCGGGAAAAATCGGGGGTCCGACTGAAACACGAAACCCATTGCTAGTCAATGGGGAAGCAAAGACGCCATGGAGTGGAGGACAGTAAACACACCTACAGTGCCCATTTCAATGCCAACAACATAAATTCTAATTACTTAAGCTTGGCAACCTTAATTAACTTTATAATAATAGTTGAAAACTGGGGGTTATTTGGTAAAACTTGTGGGGGGCAGGGCTGGCTCCATGTTTTCGTGTGCCCCGAGACAAAGAGTGTCAGTGGGCCCCTTTAACACATGCCACAATTCATCATGCTCCGATACGGCACAGAAATATAGGTATAGTACAATGAAAAATACTTCATGTTAGGGCTGGCGGAACGCACCAAATAAATATAAATAATAGGTGCGTTCGCAGCCCGGGGTCCACCGTGCAGGCAGAGCCTGCTGCTAGTAAGATGGCGGTATAAGCGAACTTACTTCACAGAGTCGCAAACATAAATGCTGTGCCACTATATGGCTGTATAAGCGAACTCTGTTACACCACAGAGTCGCTGAGGTAGAGACGCAGAGATAGAGACTGTGTCCTGTTAACACCACAGGGATACACAGATAACTGCTGTGCGGATAGCAGTCTGTGGTCATGCAGTCAGCAACGCAAATAAGCAACTCCTCACCGGAGAAGCCGGAATTCTAGAGGCTATTTCAGCCAAGCCCTGAACATGGAAAGAAGAAGGTGTGCACTCGGCCGGGAAAAGACGAGGTGCAAGTGTAACGGAATAAATCCGACTATAGAGCAACATAATACACTGCATACTCTATAGGAATTCTATACAAAATCTTGGAAAATTTATTTATACAACCAATAAGGCAAAAGGCACATCATAAGTATAAGCCACACACAAAGCATTTGACGTTTCAACTCTCCCGAGTCTTAATCATAAGTCGCTATAAAATAAAAGATAACAAAATGAATAACACATTATACATCAAAATGGTGTAAACACTGGACATGTACAAAAATAGACATTAAAAAACTTAAAAAACACCAAAATAACAGAAATAATGCAAAGCACCATAGAGACTAATAGGCTCCAACTGATCGCATTGATATCAAAAAATGAAGTCTTTAGCGGGAAAGATGGTGATTGAAACCAACTACCAAATAGGTATAGTGAGATAAAGGTAGAAATAGTATAAATAAAATGCACACCAGGAGGAAAAGAGCTGGATTACCTGCAATGTAATGTATCAGAAGAGGTATAGGAATAATGAATTTCTGATAAAGCTAGTAATGAGGAATGAAAGGGAATAAATTAGCAATACTTTTAGTAGACTCTGAGCTGAAAACAAGGTATACTTGCAAACATGAGAATAATACCTGTAGGTTTATGAGGAATAATGAGCGGCCATATACTTAGTGCATGTATAGGTATTGAACCTATAGAAATAGGAATGTACAAACAGAAAAAGTTAGTCCCCAGAATTCTTACTTTGTACAATGGCATAAAATGTAGTAGCCCCATATGATTATATAGTTACCTATATGGTTGTTATTATAGGTAAATTGAACGAAATATGTGCGCCAGGTGTAAATGGAACCTAAGTAAAAGGTACATATCATAGGAGAGGGGTCAAAATGTGTGCCAGAGCAGCCAATTCAATAAAAGTAAATGAATTAAACAATAAACATAAGAGTCCTGATCACCATTAGGAGCACATACCTAGCAGGGGTGATGTACGAGCAGCTCTCCCGCGCCTTGCTCTGTGCTGGCTTGCTGTCAGAATGAGGAAGGAGGGTATAAATGTCAGAGGCAATCGCTGGACCGGAAGTGTGTCATCCAGACCGGAAGTGAACAAATGTTCACTTGATATTATTATTCTCACGATAGAATATCTCCAAAAGGAGAAACTAAAAAATCTATTCAATCAATTGAGACCCAGCTTACTAGTACTCTTCCTTCCACTGAATGGACTGTTCTTAAAAATAAAATGGACAAAATTATTGCGGAGCACCAGAAGGTACTTCAAGAACACAAGAGACTCAAGTTGCAAAGAGACAACGAAGATTACACTAGCAACAAAATCTACAAATGGAGCGATTCTACCAGCCCTGGATATTGGCAGAGACAATCATCCCGCCGAAGATTTGGATCATACAGTTCCGGCAGCGACTCGTCAGTGGGTACCAGCAGGCCGCCTTTTTTATCCAAAAGCCGCAGGGGAGGCCATACAAATGGACAAGACGATCGCGGAGAAAAAATGAACACACGTTCACAGGTAGGCTACCAAACTTGGTAGTTAATATCTCGGGATATTCCCTTTCGCCGACGGAACTCTCCATCCTTCAAAAAGGACTATCGTTTTGCCCGACCCCCAGCTGGAACTCCTTCCAGTTGGAACAAGACCTCCAACATTTTTATCGCAATGTAAGATTGAAGACGCATTTCGCTGTTTCACCATTCACTAGCACACTTCCTCTCGATGCTCCTTTGGAACTGTCTATCCTTAACCTAGGTCTCCGCAACCCTAGCTCATTTTCTCCACCTCATACCTATCATCCTGTGTAAACTTTTATTTCTTTAGTGGATCGCGAGGTTAAGTCACTAGTGCATCAGCATAAATTGGGTTTATTTCCCACCCACTCAAACCTCTCACGCGAGGAAAAACAGGCTATCACTTCACTACACACTAATTCTGAGATTATTATTAAGCCAGCAGACAAGGGTGGTGCCATTGTGGTGATGGACCGTACCTAATATCGCCAGGAAGCCTCTAGACAACTTTCAGACCCGGAGACATATATGGTCATCCCAGGGGACCCTGCCCCCACCGTCATGAGTTTCAAAAGCGCAATGGGTTATGTTTCTACTGTGGTGACGCCTCTCATGCTATTTCAGTCTGCCCTAAGCGGGGAAGACGTTTTGCACGCTCAGTTGTCTTGGGTAGTGTTCAGACTAAATTTCTGTTGACTGTTACCCTGATTTGCTTCCTGTCCACATTTTCTGCTCGGGCTTTTGTTGATCCAGGAGCAGCTATTAACCTGATGGATTTTGACTTTACCAAACGTTGTGGGTTTCCCATGATACCCCTGCGGAAGTCTATTCCCCTACTGGGCATTGATTCTACCCCTTTGGCGGAGAATAAACCCCAGTTTTCTACTCAGTTGATAATGAGGGTTGAACCAGATCATCAGGAGAGTTGCAAATTTCTGGTGCTGTATAATCTGCATGACATTATTGTACTAGGTTTCCCTTGGTTACAGTTTCATAATCCTGTTTTGGATTGGAAATCTGTGTCTGTGACCAGTTGGGGCTGCCAATGTGTTAATGCCAACACTCCTGTTTTTTCTGCCTCTCCATAGTCTCAGGATGTTCCTGACTTTTGAACTGATTTTTCGGATGTATTCTACGTACAAAGAATAGTCGTGCCAAGCTATTGCCTCAGTGTAATGTAATGGTTAGCTTGTCATTTGCTATATCTGTAACTGCCTTAGACTTTGTATTGTGGGCAGTATGATGGCTCAGTGGTTAACATTGTTGCTTTGCAGCAGTGAGGTCCTGGATTCAAATCTGAAAGGCAACATCTGCAATGAGTTTGTATGTTTTCCATGTGCTTGTATGGGTTTCCACCCACACTCCAAAGACAAACTGATAGAGGATTTAGATTGTAAGCCCCAATGGGGACAGCGATGGTGCAGAATGTGATGGCGCTATGTAAGCAAAGTATAATAAATAAATCATAAAAAAGCCATCTGATTGTTTTCTATGAGAACAATTGTTATTTTTTTTTTTTTTTGCCCGTTGTCGCTCCATAATTGCAAGGTTATTTGCTGATTGAAAGTTTACATTTGACAATGTTGCAGTATTCACAATGAGGTAGTAAGATGCCTCAACATCTCTGGAAATGCACTGTAATATTCTGACTCATAATTGCAGAACCTCGAGGGAAAAATCAACATCCAATATTGAAACCTAGCATGATTTCTTTGACGTCTTCCCCTTGTTGTGGTTTGATTTATATTTCTAATATTACCTTTCATATTGGAATGAAGGAATCAATTTATTGAGGGTATTTCTAGTATGCACACATGTGCTAAATAATTGTATTGCCTGAAACCAATCATGTGTATAACTGATGTTTAATCAATAATATTGGAATCTTTATTCTCTTTTGACAAAAAACTGAATACTACATGTATTATGCAAATTGCACTATTAATATTTACTCAATTTAAATTGATTTATCTAGCTTAATATTCATCAACATGAGGAGAACCTGTTTCCACAATCCTAAACACCTGGAACAATAGGCCCTGGAGCTGGTTTATCTTCTATCTCTTTCCCTTGATTCTTGGCCTAATTTCACATACACTTTTTCACTAATGTTTAGGTCCTATTGGGAATGGATCTGTAAACAGACTCCTAAAAGGAACCTGTCACCAGTTTTTGAGTCTGTCAACAAATGCCACTATCTTTATTTGCTGATGTTATGCATTCCACAAATGTTTATGTTGTCTCCTGACTTCCCCAAAGATAGAATTAGATTTGTCTCACTCTGTATTTAAATGAGAATGGTTCTACCAATGAGCATCATTCCTGCAGCATCTGTGTCTCCTCTCTGCTCTCAATAGTCATCGTACGGCCCAGATTGATGTAGATGATACGTCTACATCATCTACATGGCTCACCGAATTCTGACGCCTTTGCAGGTGTTCATTGTCTCCTGACATTGATTTGGTTCTGCGCTGTATTTAAATGAGGATGGTCCTACGCAAAGACTATGATACCTGCGGTGTCTGTTAATCCTTATGGCTTACAATAGCCGTCCTACAGCCCTGATTCATGTAGACAATGTGTCCTACATCATCTTCATAGCTCACTGAATTCTGGAACCTGCACAGGTGTTCATTGTCTCCTGACATTTGATTTGATTCTGCTCTGTATTTAAATGAGGATGTCGAGTCCCATGGACATCATCGCTGTGATGTCTGTGACTCCTTCCTGCTCCCATTAACCATCCTCCAATCCTGATTAATGTGGATGCCTTATCCACATAGCTCAGTAAATTCTTGTGCCTGTGCAGCAGCATCTAGAGCCTGCGCTCGTGCACTTTACTTTCCCCTGCTACAGGCAGAGCAAAGGACATCGCTGCGTAAGCCCTCAGCACAGCAGAGCAAAATGCACGTGCGCGGGCTGGCAATGTTACTGTGCAAGTGCCAGAATTTGTCGGACGTCTATTGAGAGCAGGGAGGAGGCACAGACGTCACAGCGGTGACCCCATCGAATAGGACATTCTCATTAAATACAGTGCGGAACCAAATCAAATGGTATTTTTGGGGTGTACAGGAGAATCAGGAGACAATGTAAATATATGTGGAATGCATAACAGCAGCAGATAAGGTTGTGGCTAGAGATGAGCAACTTTGGTCAAGTCGGGTTTCGGACCACCCAATTTGGTCGAGTCCGGTTCGGACCACCCGACTTTACCAAAAGTCGAGTTGGACGAAATTGGTCCGACTAGCGGCAAAAAAGTCGGAGTTCCGACCGAAACCCGACCCCAATGCAAGTCAATGGGAATAAAAGTCGGCAGTGAGTGGAGGACTGTCCTCCTCCGTGTTTAGATCATGGTGTAAGAGGCTTCTGTCAGTGCAGCACTGTTAGGTATAAAACATTGCAATGCTTTATACCAACGATCAGAATGCTAAAAGTTAAAGTCCTATAGATGGACTAAGTAAAACTGTTCCACCTGTTAACCCTTTCAGTGAACATTGCAAAAAATAAATAATAATCGAGGTAAAAAATTCTGCTTTTTCATCATACCGCCTAACAGAAAGTTCAATAAAAATAGTATCACTGAAAATGTCACCTTGTCCTGCAAAAACCAAGCCACCACAAAGCTCCATCAGCAGAAAAATAAAAAACTTGGAACTCTCAGAATAAAGAGATGCAAAAATATATATTTTAAAAATATTTTTTATTGTGTAAAAGTGCCAAAGCATAAAAATTTTTTAAAGGTGGTATCGCTGTAAGCATACTGACCCTAAGAATAAAGCTACCTTTTCAATTTTGCCACACGCAGAATGGCATACAAAAAAACAAAAAATAATTCCTGATTTGCTGTTGTTTGTTCATTACGCCTCTCGAAAATTAGAATGGAAAGTGACCAAAAATGTTATGTGAGAGAAAATGGCACCAATAAAAACTTGTCGCATAATAAAAGACCTCACATAACTCAGTTGGCAGAATATGTAAAAAATATAGCTCTCAAATATGGCGATGCAAAAACTATTCTTGCAAAAAAGGTGTCTTTTGGTGCATGAGAAATAGCACAAAGAATAAATCAAACCAATTCTTTACCTGCTGTTGATTTGTTCATTCTATCTCTAAAATATTGCAGTAAGGTATGACTCACATTTATCCTGCGCTCTATACTGAGCACTTACACCAGATTTTTCCTGGAAATCGCTGAAACATTTATTTCAGATGGGACCATCAGCGAATATTCTCTATAATAAGTCAGTTGGGAACACTGAGGATGCCCCCTGGCCAACGATCTGACTGTGTCCATCTTTTTAGAAGTGCATAAAAGTGCGGTCGGCCACATTTTTGTGCAGTTCTGAAGATAAGGACAATGCAGAACAGAGGTCTGATGGAGTAAAGAGTAACTCTGCTGCCACAAATATAATGAATGGATCCCTCAGGGGTTTCATTTGAATCACATCACTTGGAAATTTTCACTGAAATACCGATGTAAGCGCCCAAGCGTATAGCACACAATGAATGTGTTCCAAAGTGTTATGAAAAATGTTACCAGCAAACGTTTCAAATCAATCCACAATAAAGCAAGCCCTAAATCAGGTTTGTCATCTGTTAATGGAAATATAGGGGGCTTCAATGTTACTGAAAGTACAAAGGCTGTGGAAATGCAAAATGGCTTCTCGCCCCCCCAAAAGAAACTCACTAAATTCTATGCTATCAAATCCAAATGTACCCGTTCTTCTGAGCCACAGAGTATGCCTAAACCACATTTGGCATCCACATGTTTGGCATTTATGTAGTGATGATGAGACCACGCCTAATTTACTGGTGCATGTCTCCATAAACATGAGCTGGGCATAATGTACTGGTCACTACAATGTACGTGCACTAAAATATATAGGCACTACTATGTACTGGGCATTGCAATGTATGGGCACTACAATAGCAGATTTTCAATTTTCACTCAGCAACATCTACTGCTGCATGTTTCGGAAGAACACATATTGAGTCAAATCATCACTACACTACTGATGAGAGAGCATGCTCATCACTACTCATTACTTGCTCGAGCATCAGTGTGCTCAGGATGCGCAAGTCCCCCCTCTGCATATTTGTTACTTTTTAGACAGCCAATGAACATTTGGGGATTGCCTGCCAGTCACTGTAATGCCGTTGCCATCTTGGTTGTGGCATTAATGTGAATGGCTGGTCACATAGTGTCATCAGGTCTATATAAGATTTGTGACACTATGCGTGTCACATTGTACCCTAGAAACAGGCAGAGTTTGGAGAGGTGCTGTTGAGAAAAGGAAAGAATTGTAGCTGCTTATGAGCCAGGGATTCAACCACAATTATATTTCTTGTAAGTACTACAACAGCCCTTCACAGAGCTAATTATTATAAATAGTGATACTGCTGTTAGCAACACTTAGGGAGAGATTGTGCTGAAGGGATTGTGTAGGACAGTATAGGGTGAATTGTACGTCATTTATGCTGCAGCCTGCAACTCATACCAAAAACCCACTTCTCAGGGCTTCTAATACTCTTTTTTCTCTTAATCATGCACATAGTTCTCAGCAGGGAAATATTATACACCATTTGTACTGCTGCAGTTGTACGTCAAAAGTATACAGCCAGACTTGGTTGGATCTCAATGGCATTGCTATATTGATACTGCAGTCTTATACATCCATCTGAAGTGGGCAAAATTTGCTGGCTTCATAATAGTGAAAATTTTTGAGCAGTGAAATTTTATACAGCATTGATCATGCTACAGTTTGGCCTCAACCACCCCTACCCCACAAAAAAAATTGCATTGCTATATTGATACTCATTTCAATTTGGCATATTTTGCTGGCATTGTAATACTACATTTATTTTAGCAGTGACATTTTATACATCATTTATCGTGGAACAGTTGGGCCTCAAAACCACAAAAAATTGCATTGCCTTATTGACACTGCAGTTTTATAAGTCCATCTGAAGTGGTCACATTTTGCAGGCATTGTAATACTGTCTGTAATGTTTTCTCATCAGGGATTTAAAATGGCAAAGCTAATGTGCTAAGGGAGGGAAAAGGGGACATGATGCTGATGGTGAGCACAGAGGCCAAGGCTATGGGCATGGAGAAACTGTGCCTTCTGCGAGAACACAACAAATACATACATCATGTCGATCTATCTTCCTGTACAACTTTGTAAGTGGGTGCAGAACACCACTTTTGAAGCCAGACCAGTGTAAAAAGGCTGTTTGGTGGATATTATATAATGTTTACAGTCACTTTGCTAGCACCACTCTGCCTATCACACGATCCAGTGTCAGTTGCCGTGATTCTGGGTCACATAATCCTCACCCTGATCCTCCTTCCTCTCACCATGCCGAGTGTCCGGAGACAAGTGATCCAACATTTGGACACTCCAAACAGCTGTTCACATTTTATTTCTAGATTTTGGCCTCTCGCCCTGCCCATTATAAGAGCGACATGAGGAGATCACATGTAGAAATGCCCAAATTTTGGAGCAGCCATGCTCACAAAAAGGCAACAGTGGGAAAATGCAATTACCTTCACAAAAGGTAGAGGATAAAGATTAAACACAATTGCCAACAAGTGGTGTTGTTAATTCAGTAAGTCAGGAGGAGGACCATGGTGTGTAACTGAAAGACGAGGTGGTTGAAGATGAAGTCACTGACCTAGAACCTGACGAGTCCCTTTTCAGGCTAGGAAAAAGTCTCTAACTCCTACCTAAGGTAAGGCAATGACGTCCCCACTCGGCAGCTGATTACGTTGAATGTCCTTAGCAGCTCTTAGGATCACTAGAATAAAAATACCTTAGGTAATAAAAGAATCACACACAAAACAATAGCAACTAACACAAACTGCAGCTAAGTGAATGAATCCAGCAGGAAACAAGAGTAGCGGAAGGTCCATTTTTTCCTTTCACATTACTTTAATTCCTGTGAAATACCTGAAGGATTAATATATTTCTTGAATGTGGTTTTGAGAAACTTGAGGGGTGCAGTTTTTAGAAAGGGGTAACTTTTGGGTATTTTATATTTCATAGGCCCCACAAAGTCACTTACAATGTGATGTGTTCCCTAAAATAATGGTTTGGTAAATTTAGTTAGAAAACTGAGAAATTGCTGATCAACTTTTAACCCTTCTAACTTCGTAACTAAAAAATATGTTTTACAAATGATACAGATGTAAAGTACACATTTAATGTTACCAAATGCTATTAACTATTTTTAGTGATGAGCGAGTATGCTCGTTGCTCAGGTTTTCCCGAGCATGCTCGTGTGGTCTCCGAGTATTTGGAAGTGCTCGGAGATTTAGTTTCTGTCGCAGCAGCTGCATGATTTTCTGCTAATAGACAGCCTGAATACAAGTGGGGATTGTCTGTTTTTTAGGGAATCCCCACATGTATTCAGGCTGCCTAACAGTCGCAAATCATGCAGCTGCGAAGACAGAAACTAAATCTCTGAGCACTTCGAAATACTAGGAGACCACCCGATCATGCTCGGGAAAACGCGAACAACGAGCATACTCACTCATCACTAACTGCTTTGTTTGATATAACCTTCTGGTTCTAAGGCATAAGAATTAAAAGTTAAAAATTTGCTAGATTTTGCCAAAATGCCAATATTTTTACAATTAAACACAACTTATATCAAACGTATTTTACTACTATTTTGAAGTAGAAAATGTCAATCTCAGATTCAGTGGGTTCAGATGAACCATTCCAGAGTTACTACCACATAAAGTGACACTGGTCACAATTGTAATATTTGGCCTGATCATGAAGATGAAAACAGGATGGTGGTGAAGGGGTGAACAGATAAGTAGGGCTCCTGATGTTGTGTTTACTAGAGCTAATTTCAATTTCCCCTTTTCATGCACTTTTTTCCTGGAAATTCCATTCACAGAGAAGCTATTTTATGCAAATTTACAGTCCCTTATTATACACTGGGGTTTCTCCAGACCCCAGAGCATAATAAATGTAATATGTAATGTAAAAAAAAATCCTTATACTCCCCTCACTGCTCATCTCTCTGTTTCCTCATCTCATAATCACCCGTTTTGTCCTTTTTGCATCTTCAGATCACCTTCGGCAGCACAGAAATCCCCAGGGCTTACTCACTAGACCAAGACTTCCAGGTTTGTTACTTTCAGGTTCTGGGGCATGCAGAGAACACACCCAGGCTGACAAACCCAATAATCTCAGCCTAGCAAATGTATTCAGAGCGATCAATAGAAATCTGAAGACGCAAAAAGAACCAGACGGGTGGTGGTGAGGAATGGAGGGGTCAGAGAGGTGAGTATAAGAAAATTTATTTACATTTTAATGACCCTTTATGGTTTAGAAAAATGGTGGCCAGTAGTTATTTAAAATGTGCCAAATACATCCAATAAGTGTTTCTTCTAAAAGTTTGAAGTTTATTTTGTTAAAAACTGAACTTTGAAGAAATTTCTATAATTTCCAACAAGAATGGGCTACAGAATTACATTAATAATGGAGGGGAGGTTAGGTCATCTTTTCATTTATTTTCTCAAAATAAATCACGAGAACTGTTTCTGTAGCTGGGTATCTGAGAACATTTCAATAATTTACATGGGTTCGCCAAAGATGAGCTCAAAAGCTTGCATAGGATTTGTGCTAACTATTCAGGCTTTAGTAATAGCCAAAATGGGAAAAGACCTTTCTCGCGCATACAGAATATTGATATAATGGAGAGGCCTGCACTCTATTTAAAACGTGGCTATGAGAAAAACACTATTTCTAAATTGATTGACAGGTTTACAATGACCTGAACCTTCTTCCCAAGTACTGTTTGCATTGTAGCAATTTCTGCACAATTAGGTAATGTTCTGTTCATTTGAATGGCATCTTAGTAATTTGTTACACTTGAAAGAACATAGTTAAGCGAGCTCAGACCTTAATCTCTTACCCCATAGGACACGATCAGGTCACATTATTGTAATTTCATCAGATAAAAGCTGCCCAGGTATAAACTAGACTGAAACCCTTATAAATACAAGAAAGCAGGTGAATTGTTCAGTTAAATGGCACCACAATGATCATGTTCTGTTACCACCTTGGTCCGATAGAACATAATTGGATTTTCATTTTTTCTTAAAGTTGAAATGTTCTCCGCTTGACTAAAGTATTAATTTTCACCTATGCTAAACTCTTCCAATGAATAATTTATTGCTTATTTATTCTGCCTGAAAGGAAGGTCAGAATATGCATTTAAATGGAAATGCGCTTTGCAAGAGTAGCACAAAAGAAGCTTGTAATATCATTGCCATGCAGCTGGATGGAGATCGCAAGTGGCAGGTCTGCTAAGAGTGGATGCAACCACTTTATACTAGGGCCTTAACAAACCCTATCACTAATGTAATACACAGGATTGCAGGAAAGGGTTGTACATTCAGAATGTCCCTGGGGCTCACTTTGATGTCAAGTACTAAAAGATCAGTGCAAAATGATCCATTCATATTTAACTTGACTTCTCCAAAAACACTGACTCATGACATCTGTGAATCTCAAAATTTCTCTAGCTGTTTGACAGATTGAGAACTTCGTCTTGTGTTTTTAACCAAAGGCAACTTATTGTACACCCAAAATTGTAAAATGTTTTCTGATAGTGTCACCATCAAGTAGCATTAAAAAAAAAAAAATATATATATATATATATATATATATATATATATATATATATATATACAGTACAGACCAAAAGCTTGGACACACCTCATTCAAAGATTTTTCTGTATTTTCATGACTATGAAAATTGTAAATTCACACTGAAGGCATCAAATCTATGAATTAACACATGTGGAATTATATACTTAACAAAAAAGTGTGTAACAACTGAAATTATGTCTTATATTCTAGGTTCTTCAAAGTAGCCACCTTTTGCTTTGATGACTGCTTTGCATACTCTTGGCATTCTCTTGATGAGCTTCAAGAGGTAGTCACCGGAATGGTTTTCACTTCACAGGTGTGCACTGTCAGGTTTAATGTGTGGAATTCTTGCCTTATAAATGGAGTTGGGACCATCAGTTGTGTTGTACAGAAATCTGGTGGATACACAGCTGATAGTCCTACTGAATAGACTGTTAGAATTTGTATTATGGCAAGAAAAAAGCAGCTAAGTAAAGAAAAACGAGTGGCCATCATTACTTTAAGAAATGAAGGTCAGTCAGTCAAAAAAATTGGGAAAACTTTGAAAGTGTCCCCAAGTGCAGTTGAAAAAACCATCAAGCGCTACAAAGAAACTGGCTCACATGAGGACCGCCCCAGGAAAGGAAGACAAGAGTCATCTCTGCTTCTGAGGATAAGTTTATCCGAGTCACCAGCCTCAGAAATCCCAGGTTTACAGCAGCTCAGATAAGAGACCAGGTCAATGCCACACAGATTTCTAGGAGCAGAAGCATCTCTACAACATCTGTTAAGAGGAGACTTTGTGCAGCAGGCCTTCATGGTAAAATAGCTGCTAGGAAACCACTGCTAAGGACAGGCAACAAGCAGAAGAGACTTGTTTGGGCTAAAGAACACAAGGAATGGACATTAGACCAATGGAAATCTGTGCTTTGGTCTGTTGAGTCCAAATTGGAGATCTTTGGTTCCAACCACCGTGTCTTTGTGTGACGCAGAAAAGGTGAACAGATGCACTCTACATGCCTGGTTCCCACCGTGAAGCATGGAGGAGGAGGTGTGATGGTGTGGGGGTGCTTTGCTGGTGACACTGTTGGGGATTTATTCAAAATTTAAGGCATGCTGAAGTAGCATGGCTACCACAGCATCTTGCAGCGGCATGCTATTCCATCCGGTTTGCGTTTAGTTGGACCATCATTTATTTTTCAACAGGACAATGACCCCAAACACACCTCCAGGCTGTGTATGGGCTATTTGAACAAGAAGGAGAGTGATGGGGTGCTACGCTAGATGACCTGGCCTCCACAGTCACCAGACCTGAACCCAATCGAGATAGTTTGGGGTGAGCTGGACCGCAGAGTGAAGGCAAAAGGGCCAACAAGTGCTAAGCATCTCTGGGAACTCCTTCAAGATTGTTCGAAGACCATTTCCGGTGACTACCTCTTGAAGCTCATCAAGAGAATGACAAGAGTGTGCAAAGCAGTCATCAAAGCAAAAGGTGGCAACTTTGAAGAATCTAGAATATAAGACATAATTTCAGTTGTTACACACTTTTTTGTTAAGCATATAATTCCACATGTGTTAATTCATAGTTTTGATGCCTTCAGTGTGAATTTACAGTTTTCATAGGCATGAAAATACAGAAAAATCTTTAAATGAGAAGGTGTGTTCAAAGTTTTGGTCTGTACTGTATATATATTAGCTATGAACCCGTTCTACACCTGGGTGGCAAGCATTTTTATTGGTATATGGGCTCCCATCCTGGTATGTGCTGACCACTCCTATCCAGCTATGCATGGTACCCCTCATACCTATCCTGATATGCATGGTACCCTCACCCCCACCCCATCCTGGTATGCATAGCACTCCATTCCTCATCCTGGTATGTATGGTCCCCTTACCCCCCCAATCCTGGTATGCATGGTACACCCTCATCCCTATCCTGGTATGCATGGTACTCCCTTATCCCTATCCTGGTATGCATTGTACCCCCTCATCCCTATCCTGGTATGCACGGTCCCCTCACCCCCAATCCTGGTTTGCATGTTCCCCTCACCCCCAAATCCTGGTATGCATGGTTCCCTCACCCTCCAATTCTGGAATGCATGGTCCCCTCACTACCAAATCCTGGTATGCATGGTCCCCTCACCCCCATCCTGGTATGCATGGTCCCTTCACCCCCAATCCTGGAACGCATGGTCCCCTCACCCCCAATCCTGTTATGTATGGTGCCCTCACCCCCCAATCCTGGTATTCATGGTCCCCTCACCCCCAATCCTGGTATGTATGGTGCCCTCATCCCCAATCCTGGTATGCATGGTCCCCTCACCCCCAATCCTGGTATGCATGGTCCCATCACCCCCCAATCCTGGTATGCATGGTCCCCTCACACTCCAATCCTGGTACACATGGTCCCCTCACCCCCCTATCCCCTATCCTGGTTTGCATGGTACCCTCACCCCTCCAATACTGGTACGTATGGTCCCATCACCCCCCTATTGTCACGGGTGTGTCGCTGCGAAGATCGTCGCGATTGCACACTCTGACTTCTCACAGCTGAGTTTCTGGTGCTGGGTGTTTTTCGGCACTGAGGGAGTTAATTCTTCCTCTCTCTGTGCTGGACTAGACCAGCCTCGCTCAGCTGCAATTAATGTTGTGATAATTGGTTTCCTTCATATACCTGCCTGTCTGCTGGGGAAGTGTCGGTGAAAGCATTCATGCAGACCAGCAGAGCGGATCGTATTGAGAAGTCTAAAGCTAAGAATACCTGTTGTGGTTTTCTCTTCTCCTCGCTTTATTATTTATCTCCTTACCCATTGGTGTTCCCTCTGTAGTGATAGTTTTGTATGCAAGGTGGTCTTTTATTTTATCCTTTGTACTGTCTCGTTCGTCTTATACTTCGTCTTATACTGTGTGTGAAGGCAGTTACCTTCCTGTTCCCTGTGGTGGTAATCAGGGTCCTTCTCAGGACTAGATTACAGTGGTTAGGGATTCACAGGAGATAGGTTACGCTGGCTGCCTGGACCTCTGTACCATCAACAGTACCTCCAGGTAGAGGGATTAGTCAGGACCACAGCTTAGGGTCAGCATAGACCCCGGTCCTCCTGTATACAGAGACAGCGTGACATTTTCACCGACCCCTCTTAAGATTCTCCCCAGCCACCATGGATCCAGTAGCCAGTCTAGCTCAGCAGTTGCAGAGTTTGTCCATGGAGCTGAAGGACGTTAAGTCCAAGGTTTTGTATCCCCCGGAGCAAGCCAGACCTGAACCTAAAGTAGCTCTCCCGGACAGGTTCACTGGAGGGCGGGACAAATTTTTTGCTTTCCGGGAGGCATGTAAATTGTACTTTCGGCTGCGACCTCGGTCATCTGGGAGTGAGGATCAAAGGGTGGGAATTGTCATCTCACTCCTACAAGGGACCCCCAATCCTGGGCATTCTCTCTTCCCCCGGGCTCCCCGGCTCTCCAGTCAGTGGATAGATTTTTCGCAGCTCTGGGTCTTGTATATGATGACCCGGATCGGGTCTCCCTTGCTGAAACTAAGTTACGTAAGATACAGCAGGGAGATCGTCCGGCAGAGGAATTCTGTTCGGAGTTCTGTAGGTGGGCCACGGACACCCAGTGGAATGACCCGGCTCTTAGGAGCCAGTTTTGTCAAGGTTTATCTGACAAATTAAAAGATGTGTTGGCGCAGTATGACCCTCCCACGACACTGGAAGCCGCTATGGCCCTTGCTATTCGTATTGACAGACGTCTTCGGGAGAGGTGCGGGGTCACTTCGCCCCCTGTGATGACTCCACCTTCCTCAAGGGTCCCTTATACGGAGGTTCCCCTGGTCAGTCCAGAGGAGCCTTTGCAATTAGGAGGGACATCATTCCGGGGGAGGGGATCGGTGGGGCGACACAAAACAAGAAGTTGTTTCTTCTGTGGAAAAAAGGGACATTTTATTAGGGGATGTCCATCCCGTCCTTTGCAGAGTGAGAAGTCGCCGGAAAACTATTGATCCCAGATTGTGTGGTGGACGGCAATCTGGGAGTAAGTATTTCGTCCCTGAGTTCGTCTCAGTTTCTCGTACCGGCGGAGGTGTTGGTGGGTGCGAAAACTGAGAGGATATCTGTTCTTCTGGATAGTGGGGCCGGGGCTAATCTGGTGGATGCTCGCTTTGCCCGGGTTCAAGGTATGCGATTGAGTGGGTTGGCTAAACCCGTCCCCATATTCTCGATCGACGCCAGACCTCTCGGTCAGGGAAGTTTTGTGCAAGCAGTGCATAACATAGATCTTCAAGTGGGGGCGCTACATAAAGAACTGTTGTCTTGTTATGTGTTGGAGGGTCTTCCCACTCCTATAGTGCTGGGCCTGCCTTGGCTAACTAAGCATAACCCGGTTATTAATTGGCAATCCAGAGAGATAACCCAATGGAGCGATTTCTGTAATAAAAACTGCATGAATACGGTCATTGGTGCGGTCGCTCCTAGGGCCTTACCTCCATTTCTGGTGGACTTTGAGGATGTATTCTCGGAAAAAGGGTGTCAAGAACTACCTCCTCATCGCGAGTATGACTGTTCTGTTAACTTGCTCCCTGGGACCAAGTTACCGAAATCTAGGTTGTATAACCTTTCTGGTCCTGAGAGACAGGCCATGAAGGATTATATTTCAGAGAGTCTGGCTAAGGGGCATATTAGACCTTCATCTTCCCCGGTGGCCGCGGGGTTCTTCTTTGTGAAGAAAAAGATGGAGGCCTACGCCCTTGCCTGGATTTCCGTGAGCTTAATCGGATTACGGTCCGAGATCCGTATCCGCTCCCACTTATTCCCGATCTCTTCAATCAGATCGTGGGTGCCAAATGGTTCTCTAAGTTGGATCTCAGGGGGGCGTACAATCTGATTAGGATGAAGGAGGGGGATGAGTGGAAGACGGCGTTTAACACTCCGGAGGGGCATTATGAGAACCTTGTCATGCCATTTGGTCTGAGTATTGCCCCGGCGGTGTTTCAACACTTTGTAAATGACATCTTTCGCCACCTAATGGGACAGTTTGTGGTCATATATCTGGATGATATCCTAATTTACTCGCCAGATCTTGTGTCTCATCAGGAGCATGTTAGGCAGGTGTTACAGATCTTGCGGGAGAATAAACTGTACGCCAAATGGGAGAAGTGTGTGTTCGCCGTACAGGAACTTCAGTTTTTAGGGTTTCTGGTGTCAGCATCCGGTTTTCGTATGGACCCTGGGAAAGTGCAGGCAGTTCTTGAGTGGGATCTGCCAGAGGATCTTAAGGCATTACAACGTTTCCTGGGGTTTGCTAACTACTACCGGAAATTCATTCGTAATTTTTCGTCCATAGTTAAACCTCTCACAGACATGACTAAAAAAGGGACGGATTTTTCAAAGTGGTCTGACAAGGCTTGTCAAGCGTTTTCCTCTTTGAAAAAATGTTTTGCTTCAGCACCCATACT
Organism: Oophaga sylvatica; assembly: GCA_033576555.1. Taxonomy (NCBI): domain Eukaryota; kingdom Metazoa; phylum Chordata; class Amphibia; order Anura; family Dendrobatidae; genus Oophaga; species Oophaga sylvatica. The sequence continues at coordinate 43,066 of JARQOD010005398.1, forward strand.
TATTCAACCTGATGCATCACAGCCGTTCATTGTTGAGGTGGACGCTTCCGAGGTAGGGGTGGGAGCAGTATTGTCACAAGGTTCGTCCCCTGGTAAATGGCATCCGTGCGCCTTCTTCTCTAAAAAATTGTCGTCCGCTGAGAGGAATTATGATGTCGGCAATAGGGAACTCTTGGCCATTAAGTTGGCTTTTGAGGAGTGGCGTCATTTTTTGGAGGGGGCAGTCCACCCGGTCACCGTCATTACCGATCACAAAAACCTGCTATATTTAGAGTCCGCTAAACGTCTGAATCCCAGACAAGCTAGGTGGTCGTTGTTTTTTACCAGGTTTAATTTTGTCGTCACTTATCGTCCTGGCTCAAAAATGTTAAGGCGGATGCCTTATCTCGCTGTTTCCCAGGGGCTGGGAATACGGAGGACCCGGTTCCGGTCCTTCAGGAGGGGGTGGTGGTGTCGGCAGTATGCTCTGAGCTTGAGGAGGAGGTATTGGAGGCTCAGGGGGAAGCCCCTGTAGGACCTCCAGGGAGACTGTTGCAAATCAGTTGCGACAAAAGGTGATCGAGGCACACCATAATTCAGCTTTGGCAGGACACCCAGGGAGTAAAGCAACTGAGGATCTCCTCTCGCGCTCGGTTTTGGTGGCCTAACTTATATAAGGAGGTGGTAACTTTTGTCGCGTCCTGCAGGTTTGTGCGCGCTCTAAGACCCCACATACCCGTCCGTCGGGGACCCTCTTACCTTTGAAGATCCCGGAGCGTCCGTGGACTCATCTGTCTATGGACTTCATTACGGACCTCCCGCCATCTTCGGGTAAAACAGTCATACTCGTTGTAGTGGACAGGTTCAGCAAGATGGCACATTTTATCGCTCTTCCTGCTCTTCCTAATGCTAAAACTTGTCATGTGTGCATTGCCACGAAGATCGTCGCGGTTGCACATTTTGACTTCTCACAGCTGAGCTGCTGTTTCTTTGTGTTTGGCAGCTAGGGAGTTAATTCTGTCTGTGCTCGGTGCTGGGACTGGGTGCAGTTTCTCCCGCTGCAATTGATTATTTGTTGATTGGTTTCCTTTAAATTCCTGGTTGTCTGCTTGGGGAGTTGCCAGCGAAACCTTCATGCAGACCACAGATAGGAATGAATCTGTATAGACTTTAGTTGTGAGCTCCTTAGTTGTTCTAAGCTCAACTTGGTTAGAGTTTATTTCCCAGACCATTTATGTTCCTTTGGTGTTTGAGTGTGTATGCAAGCGAGTGTTATCCTGTCTGTCTTATATGTCTAATCTGTGTATTTAGCTGAGATCAGCCCATATCCCTTTGGTGGTAGTCAGGATCCTTCTTAGGACTGATTACAGGGTTCAGGGTCTGATAGGAGACAGGGTTAGGTTGGAGACTTGGACCTCTGAACCATTATCAGTACCTCCAAGGTGAGGGATTAGTTAGGACCCCAGTTTAGGGTCAGGTTAGATCCCGGTCCACCTCTTTCCTGTTTCAGCTCATCAAGTCCTCAAGATTAACCCTGAGTTCAGCAGATATCGTGTCAGGTAAATCTATTCTATACTTACATGCTGATGTTGCTATACTAGTTGTTGTATAGAGCGTTGTTCCTGTATTAATAGTTTACTGACATTGTATACATATCATTAGACAGCGTGACATTTTCACTGGCCATAAAAATTATCTCCAGTTACCATGGATCCAGTAGCCCAGCTGGCTCTGCAGTTGCAGGGATTATCCATGGAGCTGACGGACATTAAGTCCAAAGTTTTGTCTCCCCTGGAGCAAACCAGAGTTGAACCTAAAGTAGCTCTCCCGGACAGGTTCACTGGTGGGCGAGACAAATTTTTCACCTTCCGGGAGGCATGTAAATTGTATTTTCGGATTCGGCCTCGATCATCAGGGAGTGAGGAGCAGAGAGTGGGAATTGTTATCTCACTTCTGCAAGGGGACCCTCAATCCTGGGCATTTTCCCTTCCTCCGGGATCCCCGGCTCTACTGTCTGTAGATCAGTTTTTTACTGCCCTGGGATTGGTATATGATGACCCAGATCGGGTCTCTCTTGCTGAGACAAAATTACGTAAGATACAGCAGGGAGATCGTCCGGCAGAGGAATTTGCTTCTGAGTTTCGTAGATGGGCCACCGATACTCAGTGGAATGACCCAGCTCTTAGGAGCCAGTTTTGTCATGGGCTTTCTGATAAATTAAAAGACGTTTTGGCTCAGTATGAGTCTCCTCCTTCTCTGGAGGCTGCTATGGCCTTAGCTATCCGTACTGATAGACGGCTTCAGGAGAGGGGTGAGGTAACCCCACTCCCTGTTGTTTCTCCACCTACCACTAAAGTCCCTTATGTTGAGGTTCCCCTTGTCTGTTCGGATGAGCCTATGCAGTTGGGAGGGACATCATTTCGTAGGAGGGGATTGGCGGTACGCCGCAGGACTAGAAGATGTTTTTTTCTGCGGGAAAGAGGGACATTTTGTTGGAGAATGTCCATCCCGTGCCTTGTTGAGCCAAAAGTCGCCGGAAAACTGTTAATCCCAGGTTGTGTGGTGGACGACAACCTGGGAGTATGTATTTCATCCGCCAGTTCTTCTCAGTTCCTTGTACCAGTGGAGGTGGTAGTTGGTACGAGAGTGGAGAGATTGTCTGTTCTTCTTGATAGTGGTTCCGGGGCTAATCTGGTTGACGCTCAGTTTGCTCAGGCTCAAGGTATGCATCTGAGTGTATTGGTCAAACCGATCCCTATATTCTCCATTGACGCCAGGCCTCTCGGCCAAGGTAGCTTTGTTCATGAGGTTCATAACATTGACCTTCGGGTAGGGGCAATACATAGGGAACAATTATCTTGTTATGTGTTGGAGGGTCTACCTACTCCCATTGTGTTGGGACTTCCTTGGTTGGTTAAACATAACCCTGTGATTAATTGGCAGTCCAGAGAAATAAGCCAATGGGGTGAGTTTTGCAAAAGCAACTGCATGAACACAGTCATCAGTGCGGTCGTGCCTAGTACATTGCCTCCTTTTTTGGAGGATTTTGGGGATGTTTTCTCTGAGGAGGGGTGTCAGGAGTTGCCTCCTCATCGCGTGTATGACTGCTCTATTAATCTCCTTCCTGATGCTAAGTTGCCTAAAGCTAGGTTGTATAATCTTTCTGGTCCTGAGAGGCAGGCTATGAAAGATTATATTTCTGAAAGTCTGGCCAAAGGGCATATTAGACCTTCATCTTCCCCAGTAGCCGCGGGGTTCTTCTTTGTGAAGAAGAAAGATGGAGGCCTACGCCCTTGCTTGGATTTCCGCGAACTTAATCGGATTACTGTTCGAGATCCGTATCCCTCCTCTTATTCCTGATCTCTTCAATCAAATTGTTGGCGCCAAATGGTTTTCTAAATTGGATCTCAGGGGGGCGTATAATCTGATTAGGATAAAAGAGGGGGATGAGTGGAAAACGGCGTTTAACACGCCGGAGGGACATTATGAGAACCTAGTCATGCCTTTTGGTCTGACTACTGCACCAGCAGTATTCCAACATTTTGTTAATGACATTTTTCGTCACCTTGTGGGGCTGTTTGTGGTTGTATATTTGGACGACATTCTAATTTACTCGCCAGATCTTGTGTCTCATCAGGAGCATGTGAGACAGGTGTTGCAGATCTTGCGAGACAATAAACTATACGCCAAACTGGAGAAGTGTGTATTTGCCGTACAGGAACTTCAGTTTTTGGGTTTTTTGGTGTCAGCCTCCGGTTTCCGTATGGACCCTGAAAAGGTGAGAGCAGTGCTTGAATGGGATCAGCCAGGGGATCTTAAGGCTCTGCAGCGTTTTTTGGGGTTTGCTAACTACTACCGGAAATTTATTTGTAATTTCTCATCTGTCGTCAAACCTCTCACTGACATGACAAGAAAAGGGACGGATTTTTCTAAATGGTCGGACAAAGCTTGCCAAGCCTTTTCCTCTTTGAAGAAATGTTTTGCTTCGGCACCCTTCTCATCCAACCAGATGCATCTCAGCCGTTCATTGTGGAGGTGGATGCGTCTGACGTAGGGGTGGGTGCTATATTGTCCCAGGGTCCGTCCCCTGGTAAATGGCATCCGTGCGCTTTCTTTTCTAAGAAATTGTCGTCCGCCGAAAGGAATTATGATATCGGCAATAGGGAACTTTTGGCCATTAAGTTAGCTTTTGAAGAATGGCGTCACTTTTTGGAGGGGCAGTCCACCCGGTTACCGTTATTACTGATCACAAGAACCTGTTGTATTTGGAATCCGCTAAGCGTCTGAATTCCAGACAAGCTCGATGGTCGTTGTTTTTTACCAGGTTTAATTTTGTCGTCACTTATCGCCCGGGGTCTAAGAATGTAAAGGCTGATGCCTTGTCTCGTAGTTTCCCAGGGGCCGGGAAAACGGATGACCCAAGTCCTATCCTTCAGGAGGGGGTGGTAGTGTCGGCTGTATTTTCTGAGCTTGAGGAGGAGGTGTTAGAGGCTCAGGGGGACGCCCCTGCAGGACCTCCAGGGAGACTGTTTGTCCCAAATCTGTTGAGACAAAAGGTTATTGAGGCACATCATAATTCTGCTCTAGCAGGACATCCAGGGAGTAAGGCTACTTTAGATCTCCTTTCTCGCCGGTTTTGGTGGCCTAATGCTAATAAAGATGTTATAACTTTTGTCGCGTCATGTGGGGTGTGTGCTCGCTCTAAAACCCCTCATACCCGTCCGTCTGGGACCCTTTTACCCTTGAAACTTCCGGAGCGTCCATGGACTCATTTATCTATGGACTTCATTACGGACCTTCCTCCGTCGTCAGGGAATACTGTCATACTGGTGGTTGTTGACAGGTTCAGTAAGATGGCACATTTCGTTGCTCTTCCTGCACTCCCTAATGCTAAAACTCTGGCGCAGGTGTTCATTAGGGAGATCGTTAGACTTCATGGGTTGCCTTCTGATGTGGTGTCAGATAGGGGGTCTCAGTTTGTGTCCCAAAATTTTTGGGGGGCATTTTGTTTTGTGGGGGGTGCAATTGTCCTTTCCTGGTTTTCATCCGAGACCAATGGTCAGAAAAGAGCGCTGAAAAAGAGCTTAGAGACATATCTCCCGGGGTTTTGTTCAGAGAACCAAGGGACTGGGTTTTTTTTGTTGGCAGAGTTGTCTTAAAAAGGCGGAGAGAAATCCCACGGGAAGTCCC